>PVJD01015138.1:0-26171 GCA_004026545.1 Mormoops blainvillei | reverse complement strand
TCCTTTCATATTATGGCTCCACCATCTTTACCATGTGGTTTCCAAGGCCACTGTGGAAAGAAAAAAAACATAAACAATTACCAGTGACACTGGCAGTGACACACATCACACATTCCTCCTGCTTACATTCCATTGGATACAACTTAGTCAGATGGCCACCTCTAAATACAAGGGAGGCTGGGAAATATGTATTAGCTTTGTGACCTGGACGATGAGGAAATGATATTTCATGATTACTTAAGGGTTTCTGCTACCTATTTATGTAGATAATCTGGGCAAATCTTCTCACATTCATGATTATTTCTGTAAGAGAAATTTCTAGACATGGAGAATAATTTTATTATTTTACAAGTATTTGGAACATGTCAGATTTCTAACTTTTCATCACATCCCTAAGAGATAGATCGAATAAGTTAGCGTTCTTATCAAGAACCCTGTTTTACATGAGCTTGTTGGGAAAAATTATGAGTCCACAGAGTCTTTGCCCTGTGACCATTCCCCTAGTGCTGTGCCATCCGTGAAAAGGTAGGCTTCTTTAGATAAATGTGTGTGCATGTACAGATGTATGTATGGGCCAGGCCATGGCTAACTATACAGTGCAAATATATGTTGGTTATTTTTAGAGGCATATTTATGTTTCCATACCAAAAAAGGATAATTTATGAAATTTTGGATGTTAGAGTCATTTTCTTAAATAAAAGGTTTTTTTCAAACCAATCAAATTTTTGCTCTATCTAGGATAACTTAAAAATTCAGGAACATATTTTAAATTTATAGTTTCTCACTTATAAAAACCAAAAGTTGCCCCCAACTTATTTTCTATTTCCTACTTATTACTCTACCATTTATAATAAACAGAAAATAACCGGTATATAAGAAAAATTTTAAAAAGGGTGAATATAACGCCCTGGAATCTACAATATAAATTAATGTTAGCACTGCCTGGTATGTGTTTGCTTGCTTGTTTCCTCTAATATCCCATGGAATACGTCCATTCCCCATGGAACTTTCCATTTACCATTTCCTACAGGTAATTTGCATTGGTTCCCCCGTGTCTTACCAGTTTGTTCACAAATTTAATTATTGCATTTACTTCTTTTTGACAATTTCTTTTCTGGCTTCTCTTTGAATGATCGTGTGTTTACCTACATTATTTATAACATGGGTAGTTTTCACACATTTACCGTATACTTTTTATATTTATACTCAGGACTAAGTATGGCATCAACTTCCTCTGTATTTCCTATTTAAAGTGGTGGTTTACACTTAACAATATCCTGTCTTGAAATAGAAAATATGGTTCAGAGACTTGAACCAAATGCAATATCGATTCAGGTTGGAGAATTATTTTGATGTTTTAGTTTTGTTACAGTTCAGTTGTTTTAGAAAATATGTAAGTTTGGATTTAGTTCAGGCTGGCTCACTGGGTTTTTTGTTTTTAATGGGTTTGATTTATAGTTCTGTAAAAAGTTTAATATTGGATTGAAGTCAGAGAGGACACATTCAGCAAAATAGTTGTTTGCTTCCAATTTTGGCTCACGGGTCATTACAAGGCCTTAGTGTTGCAGCTATTTCCAGAGCCACAGCATGAAGCTTGCACCTCACCGCAGTCCTCCTCTAAGAGCACAATCGGTGCCATTCACTCCCAGCAGAATTGTAGCTGCTCGCAGTGGGCCTGGCACGATTACATACGTCCTACGTGAAAGATGGCAACATCAGAAAGTTGCATGTCCGGGATTATTTGACTTTAAACTATGTCAGGAATTTCTTTTTATTTTTGTACTTATGGATGGGAGGTTTCCTATAATTTCCAATTTTAAACCTTTGCAGTCTCAATTTTAAATTGATTTCTTCTTTTAGATTTATTTAACCATGCTATTTAGTGGGCTTTGCTTTCAGAATTACTGCAGATTTCCAGGAGGCTCAAGTGAAAAGCTGGTGTTCTCACCAATTCCATCTTTTTACTCCTATTTTAATGCAAAATGTGGTGAAGAATTATAAGTTACCAAGTATTGTTTGGGTCATATTTTTCCAGTCTAGGAATGTTTTATTCAAAACTACCCTTAAAATATTGGTGGGGTTGTCATTGGGTATAACAATACTTAAGGTGAAGAAAAGGGGCAAAATCCTTTTAGTAGAAAAACTCTTTAAAGGCTGGATAAATAGTAAGGAGTGTGTTTAATACAACTAATTTATAGATAAATGCGGTGCCAAGCTAGAATACATTAACTAAGGCTTCAGGGTCTGTAGGTAAGATAATAGATTGCTTTCATTAAAAAGCAATCTGCATGGACGGCACCCACCACCACTGGAAACTCTGCAGCTGTCACCTTTATCAGGGGAACAAGAGCAAGCCACTACATTTTAATCACTGGAGTTTGTCAGGAACGAAAAACAGCCCGCTTCCCACAAATCAACAGACATGTATCCTGATAAGGGAAGTGCACTGGGAAAGGACAGCTACATACCACATGACACCACCTATTCTGGGGTGATCAAAGCCCCGTAATTGTGGAAGATAAATCTACTGAATTGGACTTGAGGATGAAACGGCTGTCTTTAAACAAAGCAGACACACACTTATACGATTATCCATGACTTAGAACATGTTTAGATCAGCGTATATTTTGCAATGTGGGGAGGAACGGACCATTGAATGGCAAAGCACGAAGCATGGGCACCCTCACACCACCTTTGTCCTAATAACTGGTCTCTGGCCATGTTATGCTTTGATTAAATTGAGAAACCATCAGGAAAAAAATGGGAATAAGGGTCATGAGGACAAGTGTATCTGAGAAGATACAATCTGGAAATGGGACAGGAGCGCGGACTATTTCCTACCTGCTCATACGGCCCACACTTGCCCTTACGGAAGGAGAGAGGGGCTGGCCCAGGCCCAGCTGCTGCCACTGCAGCCCCGTTCCAGTTCCACTGAGAGGAGGGACCTCACAGTGGACCTCCTCGCTCAAAACTTCTTGAGAGAGTCTCTATGCTTTTAACATAAGAACTTTTAAAAAATAACTTTTAAAGAAGTTACAAACAAAGACAAACAAAAAAGATATGTATAAATACTACATTTGTTTTAAAGGATTAAGGCATCATAATGAAAAAGCTGACTATGATGTAGAAATGTAAAAGTAACCAAACAGAGGTTAGATTTAAAAATAAGGGTGCCTTGAAACCAACGGCATTGTAAAGACCCATGAAGTATAGGAAAATGAGACATATGAGGATAAACATGCTGGCAAAAAGGATACCATTTACTCTCAGGGGGAGAAAAATGAGGAGAAACTAACTTTTAGCTTTGGAAGTCATCAAAGGTCCATGCTTAAAACACAAACAGAATTATGGTCTCTGGTTTAAGACACAGTTGAGCGTTGGCTCCCCAAATATTAGTTAGTAATACTAAATAGTTTATTTCTTATCAAGTTAAGAAAGAACATAGCCTTGGTTGGTGTGACTCAGTTGGTTGGGTGTCATCTCACAAACTAAAAGGTTCGCAGGTTTGATTCCCAGTGAGGGCACATGCCTGGGTTGCATGTTCAGTCCATGGTCAGGGCATGCACAAGGGGTAAGCAATCAGTGTTTCTCTCTCACATCGATGTTTCTCTCCCTCTCTTTCTCCCTCCCTTCCCCTGACTCTAAAATCAATAAGCATGTCCTCAGGTGAGAATAAAAGAAAGAAAGAGAATGTAAGCTTCTATAGATTCAAATTTTTTGAGGTGAAATTCACAAAACATAAAGTCAACCATTTTACAGTACACAATTCAGCAGTATTTAGTAAATTCACAATGTTGTGCAACCATCATCTCTAATTCCAAAGCATTTTTCCCACTCCCAAAGGAAATCTCGTAATTATTCAATGTTCCCCTACCTGACAACCACTAATCTGCTTTCTGCATCTATGGATTTACATATTGTGGGTATTTCACATAAATTGAACCATACAAAAGTGACCTTTTGTGTTTGGCTGTTTATGTATTGGTTTATCCACATCAGAGCATATATCAATACTTTGATATTTTGTATAGATGCATAGTATTTCATTGTATGGATACACCACAATTCATCCATTGTTTTATTGATGAACATTTGAGTTTCTGTTGTTATTTCAACTTTTGGCTGTTGTAAATACCACAGACTTGAGGAAAGGGTACGTTCCGATTTATTGAAATTTTGAAGTTTGGGTTCAAGGATGGGTTTTCAAAGCCAGAACTTGAGTAGGACTGGATAAAGGATCATTATATAATGGTTTAAAGGGGAAGAAGTGGCAAGCACTTGAGGCAAAGGCTCAAAGAATCTTGGAACGTGAACTGCCTCTTAATGCTTTTAATTGAAGAGTTGATGGGTCTTTCTGGAAATTCCTGTAATAAATTGTTCAGTTATTTACTTGGGCAACAGACTCTTGAAATAGTAAATTTCTGCTATTGACAACAATGGGATAGGAAAGTCATTCTAATATAAAGGGTAAACTGTGTGGATTTTTTAAAACCGTAAGAGATGGAAATACATTTAAAAAGGATGCATTTTTTTTTTTTGGTGCCATGGGGCCAGAACTGCTTCTGAACCATTTAAGTCACTAAATTCTATAAAGTAAGTTAACCAGGAACTATCGATACAGTGCCTTTAATAAATGGTAAGGTCCTCTGGGGCACAGGTCAGATCTGCCAGTCCTTCGTGTCATAGCAGCTTAGTAAATGGTCTAGCAAACAGTAGCAGCTTCCTAAAAGCTCGAAGAGTAATAATGTGATATTCTTGCAGTAGCGATTAAGCAGACATTCATTTCAATGTATTATATATTTGGCCAATAAAAAAGAGTACCACTTTAAATATCTTAAATTAGTTGTTTTGCATTATCTAGGCCCATGGGAAGTTCTTCTATCATTTAGTAAACAATGATCCTTTGCAGCTTGGCCATTACCCAATTTTTAAAAGGGTATGGGAGAAGTTGGAATGTCCTTACAAGGTAGGAGCTGTAAAGACTAAAATAAACTTGGCAGCCAGGCTAAGTGTTCAATAGCTGATACAACCTGATGACACAGAGCATATTTATAATGAGAGTTTCCTGTAATTAAAGAAAAACTAACTGTAAAGGAGTAGAAAGAAAAAGTATTTTATTTCTACTGCCTTTGGATCGATCAGAATGAGTATTGCAAAAATAAAGACTTGTCTATTTATTTTAAAATAGAAATAATCAAAGCAAATCTTGCACTGCACAAGGAAAATAATATTTTGACTTCATAGAATGTATACTTCTGAAGTCCTTGATACCTTTTCCAAACCAGAGAGCGTGCACTAGTTTACCTACCTCTAACAATGCCTGTGGGGAAAGAAAGTGGAATCGCCCCAGAATATTTGTCTTTGAAGAACAGTTGCTTGTTTTAGAAACAAATAGAATTACCTTTGCTGAAAATAATGAATATTACTTCAGAGATTTTTTTAAGGGAATACTGAAGTATAAGGATCATTTGCATTTTTACATTTCACAAATTTTTAAAGTTATGGTAAAATATACGTAGTATAAAAGTTACCTGGTTACTAACGTTAGGTGCACAGTTCTGTAACATGAATACATTCTTACTGTTTGCAGCCGTCACTACCATCACCTTTAGAATGTTTTCATCTCCCCAGATTGAAACTCCCCATTCTCCTCCCCACTAGCCTCTGGCAGTCACTGTTCTATGGTCTGTTTCTATGAATTTGACTACTCTAAGTACTCGTACATATGGAACCACATAGTATTTGTCTTTTTTGTTACCAGCTTATTTCATTCAGCATAACATCTTCAAGGTTCACCCACATTGCAGCATGCGTCAGAATTTCCTTCTTTTTTTAACTGAATAATATTCCATTGTATATATGTGTAACATTTGTTTTACCCATTCATCCATCAATGGACACTTGAGTTGCCTCCAAGTTTTGACTATCGTGAATAATGCTACTATGAAAGTAGGCGTGCAAACACCTGTTCGAGTCCCTGCTTCCACTTTTTTGGGGTATACATGCAGACGTGGGTTCTACACTATGTTATATTCCCACCAAGAATGCATAAGGATTCCAATTTCTCCACATCTTCGCCAACACCCCGTATTTCCTGTACACACACACACACACACACTTAATAGATGTGAGGTGGTCCCCCAGTACTCTTAAGTTAAACATCTTGCTATCCTCTATCCTCCTCTTCCCCCATTTTACTTCTTTTCTTACTTAGTTTCTCAACACTCCTTTCCCATTTCTCCTACTTTCTTTAGTTGAATAAGAAAATAAGCTTTTCAAATACAATGGGTTCATTTTGTGTTACAGGGAGAAAGAAAAGGCAAATAGCAATTGATAAGACTCTCAGGTTTGCGCTAAGGGGAATGACAATGACCAATGTCAACTGTTCAGAATACTTACACACATAATCGGAGGGATAAGTTTAAGTTTAACTTAATCTTTCCAGGCAAAATTAAGTTAAAGGAGAATCTGGACAAGAACTAAGCTTGTTTCTCCTTAAGAGGGGATGCAAAATACTACTTCATTCCCTAACAGGGCTCACAGAATGTTTTAAGGAACATAGCCCAACACCCTATTCCTTGTTTACCCTGATTTTGAGGTTACAGAGTGAGCAGGGGCCATCACGGCACTTTACCAGGAGTCTGGTCACTGGGTTTCTGTCTTACCACAAACTTCCTCACTGGTCTTGTCCAAGTGCTTTCAAAGCTTCATTTTCTGGATTTGTCAGATGAAGGTATTAGAGTTTATTACCTCTGAGGTCACTTCCAGTTCTGGGATCTTTTTTAATATGCAATAATCCTCAACAGTCATCTACAGGGAAAACCTTTTAGAAGAACTAAACGGTGATCTTGTAAGTAAAAGCAATGTAGAAAGTAAAACCACTTAAGTCCATTTGTTTAAAAAGGAGTTTTCTGTTTTATGTAGCTTCCTGTGGACTGAAAGATTACACAAAACACACATCACATAGCCCATGACTTGCTCTCATATAAAACCACGAGAAAGCCACATATAAAACTGTTCCATGATAATATTGACAGTCATGGACAAATCTGAATTTTATCATCTCTAATCTAGCCCTCTGTCATCCAAAGCCCTATTTATGAGGAGAGGTTATGGGGTTTGAGTGCTGGGTTATCTGGAATTCTTGGCTAATGAACATAGCACACACCCGGGATAATTATAGGAAATTTAAAGGAATTTAAACGCAGGGGTGAATTTTATTCCCCAAGTTTCTAGGCATTGATTCTTCTTCAACTGTGGATACAAAACTGCCAACAGTTAAATAGAGTCCCCTGAAAAAAGAATTCTGGCCCCTGTCAGAGGGGCTCAGTTGCTTGGGCATCACCCTCCAAACTGAAAAGTCATGAGTTTTGCTCCCCAGTCAGGGCTCACGCCGGGGTTGCAGGTTCAGGTTGGGGGCACATGTGAGCAGCAACCAATCAACGTTTCTCTCTCACATCGATGTTTCTCTCCCTCTCTTTCTCTCTCCCTTCCCCTCTCTCTAAAAGCCATAAGCATGTCCTTGGGTGAAGATAAGAAAAGGAATTCTAATCTTCTGATATGACTGAAATCTATGGTGGAAATAGTTCAGAAACATCTCAATCACCAATTGGAGAATTTTTTGCTAGTTATCATTTTAATTCACAAAAACATAAAATTTGGTATCCTTTTTTGTGCTATTTTCATGATGGACTGAAACATGTCGTTTATACACTGGGGTTTTGGAGTGAGTTAGAAAACCACAACTCTACTAGGTACCTACTTTGTGCCCTTGGGCAAGCCATTTAGCCATTCTAAACTCATTTCAATATCTAGACTGAAATAAGCAATGAATGTTTATGGAATGAATGCATGGTTTGTCACTATCCCATATTCTCTCTGTGGTCATCACTGATAAATGGTTCTGGGCAGTACCTGGTTTCCTTTGGGTCACTTGCTTTGTGGGATGTCACTTGCACACATGCTGTGTAGCCTCTTTCCAAGCTTCCCTGTTTTCCGTTCAGAGGACCCTTCTAAATAGTACATCCCTTTACAATAGGAACCTTGCCCATATCAGCACACCACCAGATATCTTGTACTATCTGAGGTTACAACCATATTTTTTAAACTGATGAACCAAATTTTGACAGAAGATTTTTATGGTTAAAGGAATAAAAAGTTCCATCCAAACCCCATGATAGTCAAAGATTCATTCTCCATGATTTTGCCCACTAAAATCATATGTGAGCTCTCATGTGGTCCTATGTGCTCAGTCTAAATCCTTTGGTTGATATTACAAACTCAGGATGTTTTCTAGGATATGAAGAAATACTTTTTGCTAAAGTCCAGGAAAGTCAATAATAGGAAGTTGTGTATTACAAACCCGTATTTAAGAGCAATGATATACTCTGATATCCTGAATGGAACAAGAATTAAGTGGTTTTCTTTGACCATCATTTTCTCTTGGAATAAAAATCCCTGTAATCCATCATCCAGAGAACTACTTACATAACGTCACCAGTTGTCTTTTCGCCCAGGAAAGAAGCCACGTTGTCTTTTGTTTTTTCTTGTACTTTTCAAGAGAGAATCTGAGTATTTCATGTTGATTGCTTGATTGGCTGCAGAGGGACTCTTTAAAAATACTAAAAAAAAAAAAAAATCAGGAATCCAGTACAAATCAAACATAAGCTACTATCAATCATGTGCTCAGGGCATTATGTGAGGTTTTTACTCAGAAAGATGTCATTAAAAGTTGCAGAAATTAATTGGTGCCATTGAATGTAATGGCCTTTCCTGCCATAGTTTCTCAAATGTAAAGAAAAATTATGGATAACGTAAATTCCTCGTGGGATTCTTATAGATGTCTGCTTTGTTCTGTTATTGTTTATTGCAAATGTTATTACGGTGATCTATGGCCCTATCTGCTTTGTCTGTGCCGGGCTGCGGGTCTGCCGCCCACAACAGCGGAGGGCTTTACTCATATGCTGAGGCCGTGTTTATTTGGAAATTCTTTGCTTTTAGATATTCCCAAAGTGTCTCGAGGTGTTCATTTTGTGTGTTTAAATTTTTATACAAAAACAGATTTGTTCTGATTGATTAAATATTGACTTACACCATTTTTAGAACAACTCTGAATCTTATTTAAGTTCAGGGTTTCTGTTCTGCTTTCCCAGAAGGTTTGAATTCCGTGTAATAATGGCTATTACTTCGTGGGAATCGATGGATCGAGATCTGCAATCTTTCTCAATAACAACATTGGTTCAATTAGTAGTGGTTTAAAAATTTGACTCTTAATTAAGGAGCAATTTTATATCTCTGAAAAGTTTAAGGAAAAGGAACTTCTTTTTTTGCATGTTAAATACTGTCTTATACTGCATAACCAAGTAACTCCCTAAGTTATATTAAATTTTTATGTAACACCACTAAAAGTTAACCTTTTGCTTTCAGATATTTGGGAGGTATTTGTGGCTGCCTCATTACTCTTTTCTGATTCTGTGACACAAGATTCTAGAAATTCATGTAAAGGGACAGGGTGCCCCTTGGAATAGGTAATGAATGAAACAGCATTCTAGTTTGCTCATCTTTTGGTCATGTTTGGTAAAACTTTAGAGTTTTCTGTTTTAAACTGTTTAAGACATATCTCAAGAATTTGAATGAGTTGAGATCATTTTAAATGTTGAAAAATATGTAAAAAAAGTTAAATTCAAGATCAAGATGCTTCATCACATTCTTATAGTCTCTTGGCCTTGACATATAGAAATGGTAGGGAAAAGAATTAACAAGTTACTATAAAAATGAGTCAAAAAACTTTAGCACATATAAAAATAATAAAATGAAATCTCTGGGGGAAAAACACACAACATTTTGTTTGGGGCTATTTAATGGTATTTAAAATCTGTTAAGTTCCATGGCATGTTTGGGAAAAGGCTAGAAATACTGATTAGTTTTATGTTTGTTATTAAAAATATAAATAAATATACATATAAAATAGTAGTTACCACTAAAAAAAATGTGGGTGCATTGAGTAGTTTTTACTCCAGCAAAAGAAAACAGAGAAATTTTGAAAAATTTTAACATTCCAATAAAATGCAGAAAAAAAGGGGGAGGAGTGGCAGCAAATAAAAAAAGGTAAACAGAAAACACAAAATTAGATGGTGTAAATAGGTACAAATATATGACTCATAAAAATACAAATAGGTTATTGACTATTAAAAAGACAGTTTATTAAAGTATATTTTTAAATGCAGCTATATCTTACTTAGAAAAAAACTTGAAATATTTGTTTTTCAAAAGTTTTGAGGACTAAGACTTATCTATGAAAAGTGAGGTCAAGACTACATGACTCAGGAGAGTAAGCCGACGGGTGACCCTATTCGGCTAAGCCCAATCAGAGAAGCAAGCCAGTAGGAGGTGCACATTAAGAGATTTATTGCAATGAGTTGGCTCACGCAGCTGTCAGGCCTGGCTAGGCAAGTCCGAAACCCAGGGGGCTGGCCATCCAGGCCATCAGGGAGGAGTGGGGTATTTCTCCCACTTCAGGAAAATGTCATCTCTGCTTTTGAGATCTTTTAATTGATTGAATCAGGTCGGTGCTGGTTAACCAGGATACTCTCCTTTATAATCAACTGACTATAGATTTTAGTCACATCTACAAAATACCTGCTGAGCAGCATCTAGATTAGTATTTAGTTGAACAACTAGGGTCTGTAGACTTACCAACTTGATACATCAAAAAAAGACCATAATAGTGACCAAGATCTGACACCGCTGAATGATAAAGCAGGCGTCTCCTTGCCTGTAATGCTGGAGACCATTTCTCTCACTTTAGCCCCTGAATTGGATATAACCAAACTAGAACCATAATCAGCTTCTACTAAAATATCCTTGGATGACAAGTCAACTGCAAATTCTAAGAACACACAGATCTGATTTACCAGCATCTCCCTATTCTTGTACATCATTGCTGTTAGCGTCTGGCTACCAGGAAATTCTGAGCCACTCTTGGCGAACATTTTGTGTTTGTCATCTCTCTTGAGGCTACCCTGTCAGTGAAGAGTGACCATTCTTTCTGCAGGCCATGGTGAGGAGAGAAGACTGAATACCTCTATTGGGATAAAAATTGGACAAAAATATTTAAATATCTGTTTACCAAAGAAGATATACAGATAGCAAATAAGATTATGAAACATTCATTGGTCAACATGATTAATCTTGAGAAAAAAATGCAAATTAGAGCCATGAAGCAATATCACTATATACTTGTTAAAATAGTAAATGCGGAAGAAAAAAAAAAAGGAAAGAAAAAATCTTACCATATGCGAGGTGCTATTCTAAGTGTTTTGCAGGTATTATCTTACTGAATCCTTTTTTTAAAAACACTATGAAATGGATGCTGTGATTTTTCCCATTTTATAGAGGGTATAATAAGTAGTGGAGCTGAAATTAGAATCAGGCAGTCTGATTTCTGATTTCCAAGTTTTTAGCTACTCTGCCTAAGACTCTTCACTTTAGACTTCTCTCTCATGCCACAGATCTTCTTTTCAGAATGTTATACATATAACCATACACAGTACACTACAAAACTCAGGGTGGGTTTTCAATTTTTGTAGAAAATGTAATGTCAATAATTATAAGCAACTTTTTAATGGTTTGCTTTTTTCTACAAATAAATTATTTTCCTTTAACATTTTCTTAGAATTAATTAATTTCCATTCTATGAATAGTTGTCATTGTATTTCAGAGTTCAGTGAAGTGTCCTGTGTTAATTTGGGAATATACTGCTTTCAGAGGTCTAAAAATCTTATTTTTCTAGAGAGTGGTTCTCTTAAATGGTAACAGAGTGAAAAAACTCTCTGTTAATTTTAGGTTGATAAGAAAAAAACACTCTCAACGATTTTCTTGTTAAATGGACACAAAATAAATGATCTTTCTTTTTCTGCTAACTTGAAACTATTAAGAAGGAACAAATTTTAAGAAAGTAGCTATTGGGGATAAAACAAGATATGAGCCTTGCTGACTCTTAGATTTTACCTGGATATCACATGTTTATAGGGCAGAAAGAAGTGTGTGAAAACTTAAAAGTGGAGTTTGAGATGATAACACCTGAATTATACAGAGAATAAACTATTATGGTTACCCATATTCCAGTTTAGTTTTTCTTGTAAAGCAGCTAAAATTGATGATGCTGAGCTTTTATTGTAAATAATCTCTTCATTTAAATACATCAATCATCTCATAGTATCCCACAGTAATTTTAAAGAGTGTCGTTCTCTTCGGCACGGCCTTCACAGTGGACACCTGTGAGTGTCCTAAACTACAGAGGCCTTCAGATATAAATTAATATTATATTTCCCTTCATCAGGAGCAGTCCTTTGGAACACACTAAACACACGTTGACTCTTCTGGCTGGAACTAAAGTGAAGGGATTACCAGTTAGCCAACTGTGAAATCAGCCCTTTTTATATGCACTGAATTTCTGCAAGAACTGAATCAAACCTCATATGATCCCTTAGGCTCTCCTCCAACATGTCCCATTAGCTATTGGGCTTGGAAGAGGACACGTCTCCTGGGTGTGGCCGAGTCAGTGCGGTGTATCTGTCTCTTGATGTGAGTCCCAGGGCAAACTAGAAACTCAACCCTCATGCTTAGTGGTGGCATCTCTCTTGCCAGAGTAAGCACCCCGTACTTTCCTACGCAGCAGGTCAGGAGCCCTCTATGCCTGCCTGCTGCTGCTCTGACTCCCGATGCCCGGCTCTCCCATCGCAGGAGAGAAGGAACAAAACAGCGGTGCGGGCTCTCTACACTTTCATTTCCCTTTTTGTCCCATCTTTACTACCGCATTTCTCTAACCATATGTAGTAAAATTCCCTATCTAAAATAAATATCAGCAACTCTTCAGAATTAGTGGCATCTCACGTTTTATCCATTCACTGCAATGCGGATCAAGTTCCCATCTCCCGCAACCACCTGAAGGTTGCTTGTTGTGGGCACCTTCCCAGCACCATTCTCTCTCATGTGGATAATGTAATCAACTATTCCTCCAACAAGGAATGAGCTTCCAATTGCCTACCTATCCTTATATATTATCATTTTAAGTTAAAATATTTTTAGGGTTTTATAAATTTTAAAGATAAATTTTAGGAAATGTTTTAAACCATTTAATCTATGTTTCCAAAACTAAGATTTGTAGCTCAGTCATGTATCAAATAAAAATTCATATATCTTCACAGTGCTTTTTATGGATAGTCTTAATTTAACAGGTATTTTTGTGAAAAATTCAGATCTCTTCACTGTCTTGGAAATCTGGAAGATCTGGCAACACTGGACATGTGTTGCATCATGATAACTGTCCCCTGGAGCTGAGCCCCGGCTCCCCTGGCATGTTCTCCGTGGTTCCTCATAGTCTCCCAAGAGAAGGAGTGAGTTTTTGCTACTTTTTATCATCTCACAGTGTGTGATCTTCTGCAAGCTGCCCAACTCCTGTAGACATCTCAGTCTGCAACCTTTAGCTGTAATTATTCATATTCAGATGAAACCCACCCTCATTAGGTCAGTTCAATAAGGGGGCTCTTATCTGGCTTTGTGCACATTCAGAAGCAAACTGTTGATGTCCATAACCAGTAAGCACCTGGCCTATCTCACATAGTGATATGGAAAAACTTCGAAGAAGCTTTAAACTCAAGACTGAAAACTAAGAAAATAGGTTGACTTCTGATCAAGACAGTGGCATAGGTAGACCTGGCTCACCTCTTTACACAGCCACATCAAAATTACAATTAAAATATAGAACAACCATCACTTGGAATCATAAGAATCAAATTGAAAGGAATTCTGACAACTACAGAATTTAAGACACACATCCATCCAGACTGGTAGGAGGGTCCCAGACAGAGTGGACTGGTCCCACACCCGCATGAGGTGGATAAAAATTTGGGGGGCATATCTCAGGACTGAAGAGTCCCAGCACCACACCAGGCCCCCCAGCCCAGGGTTTCAGTGTCAGGAAGATAAGTCCCCACAACTTCTGGCTGCAAAAGCCAGCATCATTTGAGTCAGTGGAAGAAACTTCTGGAGCTCCAAGCAATTCCTCTTAAAGAACCCATACATGGACTCACCTACTCAGACTCACTCCCTCTGAGCTCCAGCCCCACGGTGGCCACTTGAAAGGCACAAGTGGCACACTGGGAGAGGCTGAAGTGTCTGGTATCAGGTTGAGCAGAGGACACTGTCCCTATTCCGAACCCTCGCCTCACAGAGCCATAAGGCCGGCAAGCTGTTTCCATGTTTGAGATTCCATCAACTTGGCTAACAGTTATGGGCCCACCCAAGCTTCTTTTCCATAGAAATGGCTGGTCTTGGCTCATGCTTTACAACTTCCTAAATCCTCTCAAACAGGCAACAGCTGGCCACAGTGAGCCCCAGGCCTGGCACTACCAACAGCCAGCCTAGATTCACAACTTGGCTTTGCTTGGGAATCTCCAAGCCCAGCACAAGTAGCATCCATCTCATATTTCTTTATAGCTGAGGCAGAGTAGCCCCAGGAGAAACACAGGTGGGGGCTGACCTTGGCTTGCACTGCCCAGGAAACTTCAGAGCCTGCACACCCAGGGGGCAGCTACAGACCATGTCAGAGCACCACCTCCCTGCCCCTGCACAGCTCATCCTCCACAGAGGGCAAATGTTGGTGATCAGTGGTCACAGCTAGTCGTTGTAGCTGACTGGCCTGGCTAAATCCCTCTCATTGACATGCCAAAGAACAATCAACGCTCAACTACAAGAGGGAGATATACTCAGCCCACATGGAGGGTGCACCTTGAGTACTCAGTTTGGGGAATAGGGGAGACTGTGCCACTGAACCCTTCAGGACACCTACTACATTAGGCGACACTACCAACATACAGAGTCAAAGCAGTTCTACCTAATACATAGACACAAACACAAGAAGGCTGCCAAAATGAGGAGACAAAGAAACATGGCCCAAATGAAAGAGCAGATCAAAGCTCCAGAGAAAGAGTTAAATGAAATGGAGATAAGCAATCTATTAGACGCAGAGTTCAAAACAATGGTTATAAGGATGCTCAAGGAACTTAGTGAGGACCTCAACAGCATAGAAAAGACCCAGTTAGAAATGAAGAATACACTAATTGAAGTAAAGAACAATTTATAGGGAAACAACAGTAGAGTGGATGAAGCTGATAATGAAATCAGTAATTTGGAACATACAGGAAGAAAAAATAACCAATCAGAACACTAAGAAGAAAAAAGAATCCAGAAAAAATGAGGATAGTATAAGCAGCCTCTGGGACAATTTCAAGCAGTCCAACATTCACATCATAGGGGTGCCAGAAGGAGAAGAGGAAAAGCAAGAAATTGGAAATCTATTTGAAAAAATAATGAAAGAAAACTTCCCTAATTTGGTGAAGGAAATATACATGAAAGTCCAGGAAGCACAGAGAGTCCCAAACAAGATGGTTGGAAAGAGGTGCACTCCAAGACACATCTTAATTAAAATGCCAAGGATTAAAGATAAAGAGAGAATCTTAAAAGCAGCAAGAGAAAAGAAGTTAGTTACCTACAAGGGAGTTCCCATAAGACTATCAGCTGATTTCTCCAAAGAAACTTTGCAGACTAGAAGGGATTGGTAAGAAATATTCACAGTCATGAGAAACAGGGACCCACAGCCAATGTTGTTCTATCCAGCAAAGCTATCATCTAGAATTGAAGGGCAGATAAAGAGCTTCCCAGGCAAGAAAAAACTAAAGGAATTCATCATCACCAAATCATTATTATATGAAACATTAAAGGGACTTATTGGAGAAAAAGAGGATCAAAACTAGGAACAGTATAATGGCAAAAAATACATATCTGTCAACAACTGAATCTAGAAAACAAACTAAACAAGCAAAAACAGAGAATCATAGATACAGAGAGAGTGTTTTTATGGTTGTCAGGTGGGAGGGGGTGTGGGGGAATGGGTGAAGAGGTGAGAGGATTAAGAAGTGCAAATAGGTAGTTACAGAATAACCATGGGGACGTAAAGTACAGTATAGGAAATGGAGTAGCCAAAGAACTTATACTCATGACCCATGGACATGAACAATGGTTGGGGGATTGCCTGAGGGAGTAGGGGATGCTGGGTGGAGGGGGGCAATGGGGGAAAAAATAGGACAACTGTAATAGCATAATCAATAAAATATAATTTAAAAAATTAAGAAAATAAAAGATGCATGGAGAATGATTTATTTAGTAAGGTAATGTACATTGCATAAGAGCAATGTACTGATCTATGTATACAATGCATATGGAAACCTTTTTCTGGGTTTTCAACAAATTTGAAAATTGTTTACTCAGGAAAAAAAATACACATTTATACAATAACATCACAACATTTTCCAACAGCTTTAAAGGTTCCTTGTTGCTCTGAGGCCATTCAAGGAACCTTGAGGTTCACAGGTCTCAGGTGTGGACCCCCGTGCTCTAAAAGGCGATACAGTGATGCTGATGTCAGACCCCCTTCCCTTCACGCTAAAGAGGCTGCAAATGAACCTTTACTTAGTGTGACTAGTAGATAGCCTTGGGTTAACTGATTCAAGTTCTATCCTTTTTTTGTGTCCAAGGTTTGGTCTCCACCTTTGGTTTCATACTGTTCATCCTACTTGTACACTTTGTTGAGGCATAGCTCTGCTGCTCCAGGGAGTCCACAGAAGGCTAGACTTTCTCCAGTGTTCACTGCAAGGCTGTGTAGCATGAGAGTTCCTCCACAGGCCAGTGTGAAGAGAGATTTTATAATCTCAACTTGCAACCACAGCTAAAGATCGTTCTGTGGACACCATTGCATTTCCTGACTGATGCTGTAAAACATCCTCTTAGTAGCAACAGCTAGAATTTGGTTGCTGAATTACTCTCCACTTAATGCCCATCTGGATTATACACAGGTAGCCTTACATAGGTGCTCCCTGCAGCAGAGGCTAAGCAGCCCATCTGCCTAGACTATCAGCTTCTGTGAATGCATTGACTCTTGGACTGGCTTGTGGTTTTGAAATTTTATTGTGATTATCCAATGGCACCACATCAAATCCTAAGTCTACACTTTTCCTATCGACCAATGTCCCAGTCCCTTCTCATCCTGGTGTCTGAACTCTAGCACTGTGGCTAGGCAAATAGTCTATGTGATCCTGAAAAAAAAAAGACACAAATAAATCATTCTTTACATTTTTGAAAACATATTTTTCCCTCAATCTTTTTTCCTTCAGAAAACTGCTTCCCCCCTCTCTCTTTTTAGTTCCCCTGTTTTCCCTAAAACATCAAGTCTTTAATCTTTAGCGTTATAACCTCTTGCTATGTGAGAGAGTTGATGTAGCTTCTGTTTGATGATGATGACTTTTAAGGGTCGTGGCCAATATCATGGTTCCTTCAAGGACTCAAGATTATGTGTGCTTTTTGACGTTTTGCCTCTCCCAGGCTTGATAAGCGGTTAGATGACATGATAAATGGGTATCATGGGAAAGGGATAAGAATTCAGAGGTTTGGCATGAGTTATGGCCTCGCTCATACAGAAGTGAAGATTCCCTTATCTTTCCTCTTTAATTCCTTAATTACAAAAAAAGTTCCTATCTAAAGTTCACAAAACATTCTGAAGTACTTTGCTCTAAGATCCTTTTCTTGTTCAGGTTTTTTTGGTTGTTTTGTTCATGTTGTTGTTGTCGTTGATAGGGGTTTTAATAAAAGATAACATTCCTTATTAAATATTGAAGTTGTTTTCCTTTCATAGAAACACTTTGTTACTGAAGTAGCAGCAAGCAAAAATTGCCATTGAATGTGGGCATCAGGAATACATTGCAAGTGTGAAGACCCCAGGCTCCTCCGTCCCTTTCTCCCTCTAACCCAGCGCTATTGCATAGTATGTTCATTGCCTCACTGCCCAAGTCCTCAGTTTGCACCCAAATGTGTGTTCTAACTCACGCACCCTTATTCTTCCCTCCTGCTTGAGCTTGCCGAAGGACAGGGTTTGATTCCACCCTTACCCACCATTATTCTTAGGTGGCAGATGCTCATCTGGCACTGGGATCTTGGCCAAGAAAGAAGACAGGGGCCCCGTTGGTTGAAAACAGTATCCGTGCCTCTGAGCATCACGCTGTTCCCTCATCCCTTCTGTCTTTGGCCACTCACTGCCAAAGTCATACTCCCTGCTGGTCTCTCTTTGTGAAAGGTCTGCCCTTGTCTGGTTGAAAGGATCCATTTCCTTCTCTGTTCTCCAAGGCATCATCATGTTTTAGCAACAGGATGAAGGAGGGCAGCGTGGATACTGGGATCTTCAGGTCTGGTTAAAATTTTGGCTCCACTGTTTATTAGCTATGCGGCCGTGGGAACACTACTTAACCTCTCTAAATAACCAATTTTCTCATCCATAAAATGGAGATGGTAACAATTATATAGGGCTGTTGTGAGATGTACCTGAGAGAAAACATATCAAAGCGCCTGTGACAATGTCTGGCACATAGTAGCACTTGATCAATGTTAGCTCCCCCGTAAACATTTCATTGGCAGGGACATGCATGTCCCTGCAACAAAGTCCCACAGAGGCAAAATATGATAACATTATTACATGTATATTAAATTGGCCACTTAAATTGTAAAATATAAGAAAACGATGGGTCTGCTTGTTTCTTGTCTGTACAAATTGTACGTTTTTCTCTTTTAGTTAGAAAAATAGAGTGAGGCAAGGATGTGTGCTACTTGACTACCTGTCACTTGAATTCCCTCACCTCAACCTAGATGTGTTATTCACCAATATATAAGCCATGAATTTCTTTTCTTGCACAGTTTAGATCCACTAATGAAGAGAGATCTTATAGCCAAGTAATCTATTCTCTTTCAATATTTAGCTACCAATAACCTGGAGTTATTCCCTTGACTTGTTTGTCTTTGTAGCCGGTCATTTGTACATCCATTTCACCTGCTAGTGCGTGAGATTCCTGGGGTTATGTCATGGGCTTCTTGTTTTCTCCAAAGCTCCCAGCACAGTGATTTGTACACAGTGGCTAATAAATTGCTCTGTCACTCCTCTAAAAGAGAAGACCCAAAGCAAGTGTGCTAGCCGTCCAAGTCCAAGTACATTGGCATAGAAGTGACTGTCTTAAACAAGGAAGAGTAAAGTTTGCTTTAACATTGCAGGCTTTCTCTTTCCTAAATGTACTCCTCTGATTTGCTTCTTTTTTTTTTTTAATTTCACTAGAAGGGTGGGTCTACAGAGTCTAGAGTTAGTCATCCTGATTTTGTAGGACCCAAGTCCCCTTCCCAGCCCCCTACTTTATTTCCCATATGACCTTCAGAAAGTCCCTTATCTTTTCTAAACCACTCTTGTCTCCATTATATCCAACTCTCTCCTTTAGGGATGGTTTCTAAGATCTCTTAGTTCTAACACATCATGCTAAACACGAAAATCCATCTTACAGGTTTGAGGGATGGTACCAAATAGGGCCTGACAAGGGTCCCTCACATGCAGCTCCCAAGGAGTCACATCAGAGGCTTTTGCGGTGGGCAACAGTGACTGCTGTGACTTCCACAGACCACCAAGGGCTTTAGAGGCTTTCTCCTGCTCTTACAAGCAAGAGTGACAGAGACTGCTACGGTCCACTAATTTCTACCCCGCTACTGTTAACAAGCCCAGTTTGTCTTCGGCATCATGTAACAACTCAGATTCGGAATCTTTTCTGATGGGACCAGAGATGAATCAGAGAAGGCAGCCTTGTTCTGTGTTATGTGAAAACAGTAATTAAAAGGCTTTAATCATAGTCACCCTGGTTTGATATGTTTTCTAACATGGTGATAATATTGTGTGACATGTCAATAAAAATATAGACTTAACACAAGCTGGTTTCCTTGCTTGCCTAGTCCCCCTAGATGAGGAACATTATAGCCAAAACCTAGCCCAGTTTTCAGCACATTATAAGCCCATTATAAAGTCTTACTGTTGAAACAAAGACTATATGCTCTTAACCCTGTTCTCATCACCTTTGAAGCACATGCTTCAAAGTTGTCTTCATGTGGCCAGCAGTTCTTTCTCCATTTTAAACTGGAACCTCTTTGTTTTCCCTATAAAGTCACTTTTCAATGTACACTTTTATTAGTGTAGAATGGTGCTGGATTTTTTCTTTAAAAAAGTCTATACTTTTTACTTGTATATTGAATAGGTCCTTAACTGTGTAAGTAAAAATATTGCATGCAATTCTTGGCTCTAATTTGGAAATAGGACACATTTTCTAAGGCAGTAAGAAAAAAGGAGTATGGAAGTAGGAATAGAGAGATGAGCAACCTGTATATAAATTCAAAACAAGAGCACTTTGCACCATAATTATTCCGATTTCTTTAGTCTTCTTTCAAACCAAGATTTGTTTACTAGAGGCATTACAATTTAGTGAGACAAATTAGACTAAACTTTTTTTTTTTTTATCTCCGGTGGTTTGCACATGCACTGATTGAACTAGTATTTCTTCCAAAGATTTCCCTGGAAGATAAATGAACAGAAGGAGCAATTAGGGTAAGGAAAAACTAAAGATTGGCTGACATGATTTAAGTTTACCGCTAAGGCAGTTTGTCATTTTGTCTCTATAATCTCTATCAGAATTGACTAAAACAGTAAACATAAATCATTATACTAATTTATTTCACTACGCTGTGGTCTAGGAAAAGAAGATTTTATTTTTTTTCCGAGAGGCTGGGGATTCAGGCAACCACTTTGAACTAATTTTCATTTATATATTGGGGGAAAATGAGAGACTCAAAGATGAGTACCTTAGAGTCCTTAAAATGGTATTTTTGGTGGCAAGCCAAGTTATTTTTATTATATGCCAAAAGAACTATGGGTCATGCATTAAAAGCAGCTCAACATTGATTTTATTTTTTTGGAAAAAGCAAAAATTAATTCTTAAGGTAGAGATGTAATCAAATGTGCTGTGGAATGTGATTTTTCAAGTAATAGTTAATAAGCCTTTAAGTTTTATTCTCTGAGGAAGTCTCTGTGACCACAGAGTCAAAATCCCTTAAACTGAGAGATTTTATGAAAGATCAACACTCTTGATAATTAGGGCTGAATATAGAATATAGCATTGCTGACTCACCAAAACAAAATCAACTGGCCCTTAGACATGATCCAATTGGCTATTTGAACAAAAATGGGGCCACTGGCTAACTTATGGAAATAAGGTATTATTTCTGGGTTATTTCTTTATTTTTTTAAGTTAAAATTTTTCTTTTAAAGATAAGCCTAATTGTAAACTTAATACAAATGAATAATTACTTCTGAAATTTTCATATAGTTTTTGATATTTTTAGATATTTTCATGTTTGTATATTTATAAATATGTATGTATATTTATATATGTGTATGTATATATTTCCAGCTATAATAAATATGAACTTATCATTAGAAGTATGATTCTCACAATTTCCCTTAGGGTTTCAGGAAATTTTGAAGCTGTAAGCAATACACACAAACTTACCATACAAGTATTATATTGTGTATCTTCTCCATCAAAACCTTTGTATGAGGGGAATAGTCAAATGAGTTTTAAAATTTAAAACTTCTTGTTCTCAGGGGAATTACAATGTAGGCTAGAACGTAAGATGTAAACATAAAGGAGTACAGTATAAGGCAAAATCTCCTGCCCCCTTAGGCTGGATATTAACGAGCTTCTGAAGGCAGGGGTGGAAATCACATTTGACGGCAGTAATTGGAGGAAATTCTACCAATGGGATATCACAGGGTCCGTACGATTTCAGCAGCTCTTCCAAAGCAAAAGCAAAAGTAGGAATGACAGCACAGGGGATGAAAAGTTTAAGACACTTCTCAGGAATGAAGGGGAAAGCTGGCTGTGCCAGGATTCAAAGGATTTGTCACTCCTGGGAGCTGCCAAGAGCATGAAGGTAAGATTGGTTGAGATTGGATAAGAATTCCTACTTAGTTTAACCAGTTCATGTGGGCAGGGGTTGGGGTGGGGGGTAGTCCCAAGGTTTAGCTCGGAAAAAGTGGGACCATTGCTTAATTATAAAACACACATGCTAATAAGTTTGTTAACGACCAAGTGAAACACTGGAGAGTATTAACTCAAAGCAATGTTGGAACACACTTGTCAAGAACCTTGAATGCCAAGCTAATAGGAATTCTGAACTTTATTTAGGAGAGGACAGGGAGCAACTGAAGATTTTTACATAAGGGAGTGAGAGCTTTAAACTATGCTTTAGGAAGATTAATCTGGCAACAAGTCTTGATATTAAAGTAGGTAAGAATCTATTTGCAGTAGTCTTGAAAAAGGGCTGTAAACTTTTTAACTAGAATGGTGATTATAGGAAATAAAATAGTAAATGGATGCAAGATACATTGCAGGTGTAGAATCAGGACTGAATTATGCAATAAAACCAAGGCAAATCACGGACCAGAAGAAGGCTGCCATGATTACTAAAAACACAACTTCAAGTAAAGACAAAGATTTAGGGAGGATAACATTGGAACATTGGACTTGAGTCAGTGTTACGGCACCTAGATAGAGATGTCTAGCAGAAGGTAAAAATTACCAGATAGAGATAGGGTGTGTGAAATATGGGCTGGTCATTTTTGTGCTTATTGAATTTATTTAAGATCTGCCTCTTTCTATAAGAGAAAACAAAAAGGGAAGTAATATTGTGAACTCTGATTTAGTGCCTACATCATGCTGAAAGCTTTATGTGTTATCTCATTTAATTATGACAACAATCCACCAACAGGTATTATTAGCCACATTTTACAATGAGAAAATTTCTCAGCGGCATAGGTAAGCTCTGTCTGGCTCCAACCTCTGAAAAGTTATAAAGCAGTTGATTGCGAAGAAAATTTTTAGATCATCTGTATAAAAGGTGAAAATGTCAGTAAATGAAATTGCCAAGGGGAAAAGGGTAAATAGAGAATAACTAAGGGTTAAGTAAAACATAAGAGGAAAACATACAAAAGTAGGGTTGAGTTATGAGAAAGAAGGCCAACACCTTGGTGCACTATTGAGAGGTTAAGAAAGATGTACACTCAGAAATGGCCGTTGTAGTTGGTCTGTAAGGATAATGACTTTTGAGAAGAAAGCTCGCTTCTAGTAGAACAGAAGCCAGATTGCAAGTAGCACAGTGGGAATAGGGGAAGACAATTAGATTTAGCTACTATGCAATACTCATATTCTTCCAAAATGTTTAACACTAAAGAGAAATAAAGAGCCATTATCTTTGAAGGGAGTAGCAAGATTAAGGAAAGGAATATGTTTTTTTGTTTTTGTTTTTTGTTTGTTTTCTCTATCAAGAAGAGGCTTTAGCATGTTTTCGTTCAGAAAAGATATCAACAGAGAAAGAGAGCGGAAAGATCAGCAGATAATTGATAGAGCAAGATTCCAGAACAGCAGAAAGAGCTAGATTTAGAAATAATGGTAGTGAGAGTACATCTTCCTCTGGAGGGGGTGGGGGACAAAAAAACAAGGACCTCCGATGACATAAGAAGTATAAAAACCATCGAGGTATACATAAGGAGCAATCTCTGACCGAGAAAGGCGGAGGGGAGGGTCATATCTTAATGCAGCCCCTCTGGGTTACAATGAAGTAGATAGTGTAAAAACCAAAAATTGTAAGCCCCAAATATTTTGATTCAGCCTGGGTTAAAATTGTACATAAAACCATATTCCCCAAGCCACCACAGTATTTAGTGATCAACATGGGAATACTTAAATATTTTAACAATGCAAAGCACTGGGCTAGTCATTAACCTATTTTCTAAGTATAAGACCGCAGTTTGATGACTATTTATAAATCGGTTATCATAAAAGCATAAAGATCAAAGATCATTAGCCAGGTAGGAAGACAGCTATTTGAAAGGAGTCTCGGTTAGAAAAACGGATTTTATTCCAAATTAATGCAGTGTCAGAATGCTCTACAAATTGCAGTGTGGAGGCCTGGCCCAAACCACCAACCATCAGAAGCCCACTCTACTCTGCTCTTCTTTGCTGTGAACTGTAACACACCAATGTCTTCGGAACCTCTTGTATTTATGAGCAGGATCATGGTGACTATGGGGATGAGCGACCAGCATAAGGGCCAAGACATGGAATTCTGGTTTCAACTCTGACCCTATCCCATGATACACGAGCAATTAGGTCACCAGTACTTATTGCCCAAACCACACGTAGCTCCTAATTGATCCTACTTATACCCCAAATTGATACAGGTTGGGGGTATGAGTCTATGGATCAAAGACATAGTTAATCCGTATTATAGGCCTAATTCTTATGACACCAAATTCACATTGCTTGTTTTATCAGCAAGGCCAAATGTTGCACCTGCAGAACAGTAAGACAGTGACTTATGGAAATGGTTCTGAAAACATTAGGCCTAGTATGTTGTACCTAAATTAGAAACCAATAAATATTTTCAGATTTTTGAGTTCCAAATGATTTTAAATGAGACCCTGAAACAGGTAGTAATTTGACTGGTTTCTAAGGTCCTGATTTTTCTATATATCAACCCAGATGCCAATGAGGTTGTGTGCAATCAAATTCTAAACACGAGTATCGCTAAACATTGTCATGAACTAAAACCCTCCAACCTACAAGAAACCCAGGTGTACGGCCAATATGTAGCAACCAACAAATCCCTACTACTTTTTACTCTGAATCATAGAAGTTCTGCAACTACTTTTCACTGGTTAATTTTTTGTTTCTGCACAAGCTTGTTACCAGTGGCTTCCTGTGTCGAACTTTCTTTTTTACACAATAAACATCATTCTCTTTCTAGTAAGTTCAGTCTCTAAATTTGAGTTTTGTTTGTCTCAATCTTACCTTATCAACACTGTGACCAGTAAAACAATAAATCTCAACTTTTCGAAAGTTACAAACTCTGTGAGAAACTGACAGAAGCCAAAGACCCTAGTTCTGGGAAAACGTGCGCAGGTGCACACATTCATACACACACACACACACACACACACACCCTTCGGTAGTTATAGCAGCCATGTAACATTGGAGTTCAGAGTTCAGGTTTTAGAACTGCAAGCTTTAACCCTTGCAACCTGTAATGTCATCATCATTTGTTCAGTCAGTATATTAAACTTGTAAAAATAAATAAAATAAAATAAAATAAAATAATAAAATAAAATAAAATAAATAAGCTTGTAAAAATCTATATGGTCCCATGAGTTGGTTATAAATGAGAACTTTTCCATTACATTTGCTCCAAGTAAGATTATGTTTTTGAGTCAAGAGCATCCTCATAAATAAGACTTAATTTTGGAGTGAGGAGGGAACAAGGAGGTATTTTTACATATAAGCTGTTATGGCTATTTTACCAAATAATCTGTTCATGGTTTTTCTATAATTCCAGTATATTTTTTATGTGATTCCAGCCAAACTTTTAGAAACATCTCTCTTGTATCTAGACACTGGTGATCTCTAATGAGGGATGGAATTATCAGATGCCTAAGTGAATGCAACCCTTGAACATTATGAAAATTCTTATCCATCCTTGGAGAGGGAGGTTAGCAATATGTCACCTTCTCCACCACATATTAGAATGTCCTTTATTTTGCTATAGATATATTCTTTGTCTGTGTATGTACATATATAGTTAAAACACTCAGTATCTTAAAGTTTGGACAAATGCGAATTTTTGGTAATTCTCTTTTTTTTCCTGTTTTTTAAATTTAATTTTATTTTTAAAATATATTTTATTGATTATGTATTACAGTTGTCCCATTTTTTCCCTTCCCTTTATTCCCCTCCATCCTGCACCTCCCTCCCACCAGCATTTCCCCCTTGGTTCATGTCCATGGGTCATACGTATAAGTTCTTCGGCTTCTCCCTTTCCTATACTCTTCTTAACCTCCCCCTGCCTATTTTGTCCCTGCCATTATGCTTCTTGTTCCCTGTACTGTTTCCACCATTCTCCCCACTCTCCCTCCCCGCTGATAACCCTCCACATGATCTCCATTTCTGTGATTCTGTTCCTGTTCTAGTTGTTTGCTTAGTTTGTTTTGTTTCTGTTTTTTTAGGTTCAGTTGTTGATAGTTGTGAGTTTGTTGTCATTTTACTGTTCATATTTTGGATCATCTTCTTTTTCTTAGATTAGTCCTTTAACATTTCATGTAATAAGGGCTCGGTGATGGTGAACTCCTTTAACTTTATCTGGGAAGT
>PVJD01015137.1:0-26171 GCA_004026545.1 Mormoops blainvillei | reverse complement strand
GCTGGAGCGCTAAGCTGACTGCAAGTGCTGCCCAGCCCTCTATGTCGATGGTGTAGTGACAGCATCTTTTGTATGTTGTGGACGAAAAAGGGGCCACATGCTAAACCCGAGCAGCTCAGGGAGGGCCTTGTGTGGCAGCCTTACAAACTCAGGGAGCAAAAGTGACCACATAGGACGATCCGAACCTGAACGTTCCTAAAAGCGGGTTGTCACAGCCTTGGCCTGTATTTTCCTTGACATAGTCGATCTTCACCCAGAGGCAGCCTGCCTGTTGTCTTTTTTGCATTTAGGATAACTTACTTTTGGAATGTCAGAGTAATCAAGTTTCCAGAACTCTCATGGCACATCCACTGCAACAGAGACCAGGAACCCCTCATTGTTATTTTGTTCTCCACACACCATCTCTGTGTGCTGTGATGTTAGTTGTCTCCTATCCTGTGGCCACCGATGTAAAACAAATTTGTGTCTGTGTTTTACTTTTTATCTAACCTCAGAGATATCCCCCCTTGACTTTCTCCCGACCCCTTAATCTACCACCAATGGATGTCATGTAACCCTCCTCGCGTCTCCTCCTTTGATTCTAGTGTATAAAATAGGCATAAAGCTGCCATTCTCCAGAGCATTTTCTCAATCCCTTGAGATGTTGCTTCCCGACAATTGTCAGTTTGGCTCAAATAAACTCATAAAAATTCTCTACAGGTTTGAACGTTTGTTATGTCAACAATTAATTGTGTTCATCTTTCAAAAGCCTGTGACCCTCACACCCTTCACTCCTCCAATATTCTCGGAGGGAGACTTTACATACTTTGTAGATAACGCAGCTGAAATGAGGCCAAGTGTCAGCTTTTCTGAATGAGCATATCCTGGCTGGGGTGATGGAGGGGAAGAGGAGGATCCACAAGGTCTGTGGGGACCCCTGGCCTAGAGACAGGGTGACGTGCTATCTGGATTTCAGGAAGTAACTTGCATTTTTCTCCTCTCCATGTTCCCAAGAGGGAAGGGCAGGGCTGATGAACCGAGCCTGGTGAACCAAGGCTGTCCTCCCGTGAAGATTGACACCCCTTCCTAGGGGACTGGCTGGGCCCCTTCTCCTCTGCCAAGTTGCAGAGTTGTGTGGTCACCTCCCCCAGCTTCCCTCCCGCCTGCCAGTGCCCTCAGCCCTCTCTTCCCTGAGCCAGGACAAAGCCCCGGCAGTGACTGAGTGCAGCAGGAGGAGGGACAGGGATGGGGAAGGCTGCACAAAGGAATTCCTCACCCCGAAGCCCCCTGACCGGCGGCAGCAGCGAGTAAAGAAGCAGATCTGCTCTCCCTCCCATCTTCCCACCCGGACTGGGCACGGGCCGGAGAGCAGCTGCAGGCCTTCAGACAGGCCCGCAGAGCCTCCTATAGGTGGCAACAGTGCCACCTGTTTGAGCGGTGGGGCCGAGCCAGAGGACTGGCAGAGGGAGGAGGCAGACAACCCAGGCAACTCGGAGAGGAGCTGGGAAGCAGTGCAGAGCAGAGAGCAGAGAGCAGAGCTGCCGCTGAGAAAAGGTGTGAGGGCCCCGGGAAGGCTGGGGGCCAAGGCGGGGGCAGCGGGCGGGCGGGGGCCGGCTCCAGCCGGCAGGGAGTGGACAGCATCCCTGCCCAGCTCCCCTGACCCGGGTTCTCAGGCTGCTCAGACCTGACCCCATCCTCCAGACAGCTCCTGGAGGCTGGTGACACTCTGGCAGGCAGTGCCTGGGGTACAGGGGCAGGACCCGAGGGAAGGTGGGAGGTGTGGATGGAGTCCAGGGCAGGCTACCACAACCCAGTCCCAGGGTGGGCCAACGCAGGGCCGCCCTTTGGGATGGGTGCCTTCTCCCTGGGAGGGGCTCGGGGAGCAGAGAGGTCTCCTTGCCCAGGCCCAGGCCTTTCCCAAGGCAAGCATTGGGTGAGGAGGGCAGTTTCGGGAGCCCAGCCACAGTGCACCCCGTTAAGAACCCACAGCCTCAGGAGAGCCCCAATGACAGGGGGTGGCATCGCCTAGAACGTACACATTTTGGGTGTATTCAGGAGCTCCTTTACACACCCAAAGTCATCGACAAACCCGTTTGTACTGCCGGCCACCAGTGCACACGAATATACAAGCGGTGACACAAATCGTACTCTCTCTTCTGGACAATCAGCATCTTACACCCTGCCTAGTTTGGGGCCGCGTAAGCCAGCCCAGTCTTAGCCTGACTCAAGAGCACAAGGTGCAGGGATCACCTGCCCCAAGGCAGCCACACGACCCATACCTTTGCCCTGTATTTGTTGCATTTCACCTAAGGGACCTCAGAGAGTGGGAACCCTGCAAGGGGAGGAACTGGAGACTGGGTTCCTAGCTGGGGTGGGGGGATGGCTGGGCAGGAAGCGATGGGACTGGGGAAGAAGGTTTGGACTTCCCACGTGTGTGCGGACAGGAAAAGAGTCCCTTCAAGAAGGCTGGGAGTGACCCGGGCGGCCTGTTCCCCTGTCTTCCTCTTCCTGGCTGTGCCCCCTGCCCCCTGGAAGGTGGCGACAGAAGATCTTTCAGTCAGGGTTTTGTGATGTGTACAATCTGTGTCCATAGCAACTGGCCAACTAGCTTGGCCTCCCCTTTGCCCCAGGTCAGAACTGTAACTCCTGCAGCGTGTTACTCTCGATTCCCGGGCTGGAAGCTTGGCCAGATGTGACTCAACCTGCTGAACCCAGTTTGCCCCACCCTAGGCAGTTTCTCCACCCTGGGCGGGCAAGCCGTATATCCCCTGAGCTGCGATGCTGTTCATTAGCAGAGACTGGGTGTTCAGCCTGCCAGCAAATAGGCTGGACTTCCCAGGTGTCCTGCTGACCAAGCAGGTGTCCAGATTAAAAGGAAAGAAAGACTCCGGGGTTGTCCCCTGGGCTCCTCACATACACTGGGAGGGAGGCTGCAATCTGCCTTCTACCAGGGTCCCTGATGGTGGAGTGTCCCCTCCCCCAGGCCCTCACCATGGCGGAGTCCCCCGTCTGCTGCTCCACTTGTGCCCGCTGCCTCCGCTGCCTGTATAGCTGCCACTGGAGGAAGTGCCCCAAAGAGAGGAGGAAGAGCAGCCAGGTGGAGTAAGGATGGGGGAGGTGGACGTCCAAGGCTGGGGTCGCTTGGAGGGGAGGAGGCCGAGGTGGCCAGCGTGCTCAGAGGCAGCTCGGGGGAAGGGGCTTTCTCTCCCCGGGAAGAAAAATCTCTCAAATATGGGGAGAACTGCCTGCAGAGCAGAGCAGCCCAACGCCTGGCAGGAAGTCCCCTTGAGTTGCCATCCACTGGGGATTGAGCTGGAAGTGGGAATCCGCTGTGAGCTTCTCTCCTGCCCCTTTACAGTGCGAGTGCTTCTGGTTTGTCCTGCTCTTCCTCACCTTCCTTGTCTCCCTGGGCTGGCTGTACGTCGGACTCATCCTCCTCAATGACCTGCACAACTTCAATGAGTGTGTCATGGACGCCACCCCCGCCTCAGCATACATGTCAACCTACTCCCCACCCTGGGACCCCTGGGTGCTCAGTCATCACCGGCCCTGCCCAGCTCTCCTGCTACCCAGCCTCCTTAGAAGATCCCCTCCGCGAAATCTCCCCAGTCCTTGCAGCCCCTCGCCCTGTGAAAGGCTGCCCCTTACTCCCTTTCCGTCCTCCATCGGGGTCCGCCCACCCCGACTCCCCTCGGGCCACGGCTAACACCCCTTCCCGCACCCAGAGGCCTCTCTCCCCTTGCACAGATTCCTGTTTCGCCACTGGGGACACTGGATGGACTGGTCCCTGGCATTTATGCTTTTCGTCTCTCTTCTGGTCACATATGTATCCCTGCTATTGGTGGGTCGGGGGTTGGGGGTGTGGCCCAACTCCCACCTCTTCGCTTCCTTCCTGCTCAGCTCTACCCTGCCCTGCTGTGGGGAGGGGGGGAGGGGGGTGTCAGCCTGGGAAACCCGCCTCAGTGACTCACCTCTCTCGGCGTCTCATTGCTCCCAACCCTTTCTGCCCCCAGCTCCTGGCTGTGCTGCTGCGGCTCTGTGGCCAGCCTCTACATCTGCACACTGTCCACAAGGTAGAGTGGGAATGGGAGCGACTGGGCGAGCGGGCCGTTGGCTGGCTATTTGCCAAGGACCTCATCATTCTATCCCAGGGCTCGAGCTCAAGACCTGAAGCCCAGTAAATATTTGTTAAATGAAAGAAGGAAAGTGGAGGAGGCAGGGGAAGGGAATGGTCCTGCTCTCACAGAGTGCGGGGGGGCGGGGGGGGGCAGCCCAGGTGGCCCTGAGCCGGGGCTGACACAGAAGGCCCCATTCATGCTGGGTCCCCCAGGTGCTGCTGCTCCTCATTATACTTCTCGTGGCTGCTGGCTTTGCGGTACTGGGCGTCCAATGGCAGGAGGAGTTGCTTAGCTTACATCTGTCACTACAGGTGAGTGGCTGGCTGATGTCTAGCACCTGGGTGGGGGCCGTGGCCTGGGGTCAACCCCAGGACCTACCTTGCTCCCTGGTCCCCCAGGACTGCAAGTAGCTCTAAACTCCAAAAGTCAGGTCCTCGGAGGAGAAAGGGAGAAGAACCCTCCTCACCAACTCTCGCCCACAGGCCACGGCCCCATTCCTTCACATTGGAGCTGTTGCTTGCATTACCATCCTGGCCTGGCCTGTGGCGGATGCCTTCTTCCGTATCCACCAAAGAGGTGCCAAATGCACTCCCCTACACGCCTGCGCTGGCCTCCCGAGCTTCAGCCTCCTGCTGCCTGATTCCTTGCGACTGCCCTCTGTCCTCAGCCCCCAGAGCTCACCCAGTGCCCCAGTGCCCTTTCTCCATAGCCTGTCCCCCACTCCCCACAGGTCACCAGATTGTGCTATTGTTCCTATTTTTTGGAGTTGTCCTGGCCATCTACCTGTCCCCTCTATGCATCTCCTCACCCTGTATCATGGAATCCAGACACTTACCGCCCAAGCCTGAGCTGATGGGGCACCGAGGGGCCCCCATGGTGAGCATGGGGCAGAATGCCGGCAAGGCAGGGAGGGTCTGCAGCGGCCAGGCCTGTGGGTTCCCAGGCCCCCACCCTTCCCTGCGACCTCCTCAGCAATTCCCTTTCCCAGCTGGCCCCCGAGAACACCCTGATGTCCCTGAGGAAGACAGCTGAATGTGGAGCTGCTGTGTTTGAGACCGATGTCATGGTCAGGTGAGGGGAGTGGTGGGGGGTGTTGCTGACAGGCACGGCGGGGGAGCTCCAGAAATGGGAGCAGCCCCAGCGCTTGGCCCTCTGAAACCCCCTGTGCCCTCAGCTCTGATGGGGTCCCCTTCCTCATGCACGATGAACGCCTGAGCAGAACCACCGATGTGGCCTCTGTGTTTCCAACCCGCATCACCGAGCACAGCAGCGACTTCTCCTGGACAGAACTGAAGAGACTCAATGCTGGGGCCTGGTTCCTGGAGGTGAGGAGAGCATCTGTCCTGTCTGGGAACAGACAGCCACCTGCAGGGCCACGCAGGGCAGAGTTCCTTCATTGATAAGCACTTGCTGAGCCCTGTGTTGGGCAATAGGTATGCCGTCACCGCTCTCAGGCCACTCCCGTCTAGTAAATAAAAATGAGACCTAGGGCAACAGGTTATCAGAATATGAAACTCAGAGTGATGACGGTGTTGTTACTGTTGTCACTGAGTTACTGAGACGTCACTGTTTGGCACGGTGGCAGTGGGAGAAGGTCAGGCAACGTTTCTCACGAGAGGACGCCTAAGCAGTTTTTAAGACGGACGAGGCAGGAAATGAGAATTCTGGTCAGAGGTGAGAGCACGGCTAAAGCCCAGAAGTATGAAGAAGCGTTTTCCAGGGGACACAAAGTGCCTGCGCAGCACCCTGAGGTAAAACTCATGGGAGCAGTGGGAGGGAAGACTGACGAGGGGAGCAGAGACTCGGCCTTGGAAGGCTTCGAAAGCCGGGCCAGACGTGTGAACTCCAGTCCTGCAGGTGATGGAGTCTGTTGCAAAGGATACTTTATTTTTTCAGCTCCTTTTGTCCTTGTAAAAAAGGAAATCAGAGAAATAACCTAAAAATGGAAAAGTCTCTCATAATTCAATCCCCCCCTCCAGATAGTCACTGTTAACAGTTGGTCTCATATTCCATATATACATGTTTACATACATACAGATATATGCACGCACACACATGTATACTTGTCATTTTGCGCAAATAGGACCACTTCACATATTCTTTTGCAACTTTCTTTTTTTCTCTTTTTTTATTGTATCTTTTCCAATACCATTTATCCTCTGTACATCGCCCTCCTCCCCACAATCACCACACTGTTGCCTGTGTCCATGAGTTCTTTTTCTTTTTTGCTCAGTATCTCCACCCCTCTAGCCCCCACCCCCAGAGCTGTCAGCCTGCTCTCTATCTATGAATCTGTCTCTATTTTGCTTGTTCAGTTTGTTTGTTAGATTCCACATATGAGTGAAATCATGTGGTATTCACCTTTCCCTGACTGGCTTATTTCACTGAGCATAATGTTCTCCAGGTCCATCCATGCTGTCGCAAAAGGTAATATTTCCTTCTTTTTTACACCGCCAAGTAGTATTCCAATGTGTAAATATCCCATAGCTCTTTTATCCACTCATCTACAGATGGACACTTGGGCTGCTTCCATACCTCGGTGACTGTAAATAATGCTGCAGTGAACATAGGGGTGCTTTTGTTCTTTCGAATTAGTGTTTTGTTGGGTTCTTTTGGATATATTCCCAGAAGTGGAATCGCTGGGTTATAAAGCCATTCCATTTTTAAGTTTTCGAGGAACCTCAATACTGTTTTCCACAGTGGCTGCACCAGTCTGCTTTCCCACCAACAGTGCACTAGGGTTCCCTTTTCTCCACATCTTCGCCAGCACTTGTTGTTTGTTGATTTGTTGATGGTAGCCATTCCGACTGGTGTGAGGTGATTTTAACTCCCTCTATAGTGACATATCAGAGTGTGAAGAGCAAGGGATATGTCGGTTTGCATCCTGGCTTGCCTCACCACTTCCTAGCCATGCGAGGCTGGGCAACATTCCTTAGTGTCTCTGTGTTTCATTTTCCTCATCTGTGAAACGGGAATAATAACAGTGCCTTGTACGATTATCGAGAGGACTGAATAAATTAATACACATAACATACTTTGTTTATCTCATATTTTTGTATTCATTTATTTGCTCATGTAAATATAGGCTTATGGGTTCTTATTTCACACAATGAGTTATGTTTATTATCACTATGCTCGTACTTCCTGCTGGTGACAAGTTCGCCCAATATTTACTTACCTGGAAAAGCCTTTTTTTCCACCATTTTTAAAATTAGGACTTTATTTAGAAATGCAAAAGCATGTATCAAGAGAACAGGTGTGTTATCTCTCTTTTTTTTTTTTACTTTTTTATTGAATTGATTGGGGTGACATTGGTTAATAAAATTATATAGGTTTCAAGTATACGGTTCTGTAATACATCATCTGTATGTTGCATTGCGTGTTCACCACCCAAAGTCAAGTCTCCTCCTGTCACCATTTATTCCCCCCATACCCTCTTCTACCTTCCCCACCATCCCCTTTCCTTCTGGTAATCACCATACGTTTGTCTGTGTCTATGAGGGTTTTCGTTTATTTGTTTGTTTTTTGCTTAATCTCTTCAGCTTTTTCACCCAGTTCCCCAAATCCCCTCCCCTCTGACGGCTGTCAGCCTGTTCTCTATGGGTCTGGTTCTATTTTGTTTGTTAGTTTATTTTGTTCATCAGATTCCACATATGAGTGAAATCATGGTATTCGTCCTTCTCTGACGGGCTTATTTCACTTAGCATAATACTCTCCAGGTCTATTCATGCTGCTGCAAAGGGTATAATTTCCTTCTTTTTTACAGCAAATAGTATTCCATTGGGTAAATATACCACAGCATTTTTATCCACTCATCTACTGATAGGCACTTGGGCTGCTTCCAAGTCTTGGCTATTGTCAATAACACTGCAATGAACATAGAGGTTCATGTATTCTTTTGAATTAGTGTTTCAGGTTTCTCCACATAAATTCCCAGGAGTGGAATCACTAAGTCATAAGGCAGATCCATTTTTAATTTTTTGAGGAATCTCGATCCTGCTTTCCACAGTGGCTGCACCAGTCTGCATTCCCACCAACAGTACATGAGGGTTCCCTTTTCTCCACATCCTCACCAACACTTGTTGTTTGTTGATTTATTGATGATAGCAATTTTGACAGGTGTGAGATGATACCTCATTGTGGTTTTAATTTGAATTTCTCTGATGATTAGTGCCGTTGAACATCTTTTCACATGTCCCTTGGCCATCTGTATGTCCTCTTTGGAGAAGTGTCTGTTCAGGTCCTTTGCCCATTTCTTAATTGGATTGGTTTGGATTTTAATTTTTCAATTTTTTTTTTTGGTGTGAATTGTATGAATCCTTTATAAATTTTGGATTTAACCCCTTATCAGATGTATCACTGGCAAATATGTCCTTCCATTCAGTGGGTCGTCTTTTCATTTTGTAGATGGCTTCCTTTGCTGTGCAAAGACTTTTGAGTTTGATGTAGTCCCATTTGTTTATTTTTTTTCTTTGTTTCTCTTGCCCAAAGTGACAGATCAGAAAAAAATTTTCCTATGAGAAATGTCCAAGATTTTACTGCCTATGTTTTCTTCTAGGATTTTTATGGTTTTGAGTATAACATTTAAGTCTTTAATCCACTTTGACTTCATTTTTGTGTGTGGTATAAGTTGGTGGTCTAGTTTCTTTCTTTCTTTCTTTTTTTTTTTGGCATGTACCTGTCCAATTTTCCCAGCATCATTTATCGAATACATTATCTTTACACCATGGCATGTTCTTGCCTCCTTTGTCCAATATTAATTGACCATAAAGACATGGGTTTATTTCTGGGCTCCCTATTCTGTTCCATTGATCTATGTGTCTGTGTTTATGCCAGTGCCAGACTGTTTTGATTACTGTGGCCTTACAGTATAGTTTGATATCAGGTAGCGTGATTCCTCCAACTTTCTTCTTTCTCAAGATTGCTGTGGCTATTCGGGGTCTTTTTGGTTCCATATAAATTTCTGTAATATTTGTTATAGGTCTGTAAAATACACTGTTGGAATCTTGATAGGAATTGCATTGAATCTATAGATTGCTTTGGGTAGTATGGATATTTTAATGATGTCAGTTCTTCCTATCCATGAGCACAGTATATGCTTGCACTCGTTTTATCTTCTTCAATTTCTTTCTTTGGTGTCTTATAATTTTCTGAGTACGAGTCTTTTACATCCTTGGTTATACTTGTTCCTACGTATTTTTTAATGCAATTGTAAATGAGATTGTTTTCTTAGTTTCCTTTTCTGATAGTTCATTATGGGTGTATTAAAATACAATTAATTTATGGATATTTATTTTGTATTTTGCTACTTTACTGAATTCATTGATTGGTTCTAGTAGTTTTCGATGGAATCTTTAGGGTTCTTGATATACAGTATCATGTCATCTGTAAATGATGACAGTTTTACTTCCTCCTTTCCAATTTGGTTGCCTTTGATTTCTTCTTTTTGTCTGATTGCTGTGGCTAGGACTTCCAGTGCTATGTTGAATAAGAGAAGTGAAAGTGGACATCCCTGTCTTGTTCTTGATCTTAAGGGAAACGCTTGTAGTTTTTGCCCATTGAGTATGATGTTGGCTGTAGGTTTTCTATATATGGCATTTATTATGTTGGGATATGTTCCCTCTGTTTCCACTTTGCTGAGAGTTTTATCATAAATGGGTGCTGGATTTTATCAAATGTTTTTTCTGCATCTATTGATATGATAATATTATTTTTTATCCACATTTTGTTTATGTGGTGTATCACATTTATTGATTTGTAGATATTGTACCAACTTCACATCCCTGGAATAAATCCCACCTGATCATAGCGTATGATCTTTTTAATATATTGCTGGATCTGGTTTGCTAATATTTTGGTTGAGGATTTTAGCATCTATGTTCATCAGGGATACTGACCTATAATTTTCCTCCTAAAATGAGCGTGGGTCATTTTGAAGGATATTTTCACTGGGTATTAAATTCAATGTTGAGATTTCTTTCCCATAACTTTATTTTTTAACATTTTATTTATTTATTTGTAGAGAGCAGGGAAAGAAGGGAGAAAGAGAGGGAGAGAAACATCAATGTGTGGTTGCCTCGCATGCCCCCTACTGGGGACCTGGCCCGCAACCCAGGCACGTGCCCTGACTGGGGAATCGAACCAGTGATCCTTTGGTTCACAGGCTGGCACTCAATCCACTGAGCCACACCAGCCAGGGTTTCATAAAGTACTTCTAACACTACCTGGTATGCAGTAAAAACTTAATAAGTGTTAGATAGCTCGCTTTTTCCAGGTCAGTGGTTCTGAGGTAATATCATTTGTTGATTACAAGGGGAAGAGAAGAGAGTGGCCCAGGTCTGGCATAGCCTCCAGAAGAAATGGGGGAGGGAACAAATCAGGGACAAGTGAAAGGATGCTTAGGTGGCACTACAGCTAAAAAGAGGACTGCAGTGCCAACAGTCCACATGGTACGCTCTGCCTCCCCACCACAGGGGTGCAGGAGGCAGGCGTTTGTAGAATTAAATCAGGGTTTGGGATCTGTAGAACAGGTGGATCAGGAAAGTGGTTGAAGGCGCCGCGTAGTTCAGGCTGCGGAGGGGCCATGGATAGGGAACGTAGGTGCAGCCGGAAAGCTGCTGGTCAATCGGGAGGAAACCAAGGGGCCAAGATCCCAGAGGTCTCTATGAGACCAAAGAGAATGTGTAGTGGAAGGGAGGAAGTTAAGGAACTGCGTGGGTAGGAGCTTGGGGTCACAGATTAAGGTTTTAGAGTGTCTGGAAAAAGCCAGAGTTTGAGGAAAGAAAGACTCTGGTTCAGAGGCAGGCAGAAGCTGGACACCAAGTTGGGGAGTGAGTAAGGTGATGAGGATGGGGCAATGGCCTAGAAGCTTCTTCTGGTCTTGAAATCATTTTCCTATTGTTATAGAGGCCACCCTTCTGGGAGGCCAAGAAGCTGTCGGACCCTGATCGGAAAGAGGCTGAGAATCAGAGAGTACCAACATTGAAAGAGCTACTGAAGGAAGCTGCAGCCCTCAACCTCTCCATTATGTTTGACTTGCGCCGGCCCCCACGAAACCACACATACTATGACACTTTTGTGAACCAGACATTGGAGACTGTGCTGAATTCAAGGGTGTCTCAAACCATGGTGATGTTGCCAGGATCCCAAGCGCCCTTCACCATCCGACCCCCACCCCGCCTTCCCTAGTCCGTGGCGATAATCTTAAGCTGCCCCTGCCCCAGGGCCCCACCCCAGTTCATGTACCCCATTCTGTGGCCAAACCTCTGTGCTCTGCTCCTGCCCCTAGAACCCCCAGGCCTCCCCCAGCTTTATGCTCATCCTCCCTGAACCACAGGTCCTTTGGCTCCCGGATGACGATCGGGCTATTGTCCAACAACGGGCACCCGGAATGCGCCAGATATATGGACAGCAGGGAGTCAACACAACCGAGAGGCCCCTGCTTCTCAACCTTCCCTATCAAGACCTGCCACAGTTGGATATGAAGTGAGTGCCAGAGGAAAGGAGCCATGGGGATCACATGCGGCCTAACGGCGGGGAAGAGCCAACGCAGGGAGGGCAAAGACTATTCACTCATTCACTTATACAACAAATATTTATCAAACGCTTGCTATGTGTCAGGCGCTATTTATTGCAGGCTTTGGGCATACAAGTAAAAGAAAAAAACCATAACCCACTGAACAAAATATATGCATATTGGACACCGATAAGTGATAAGAAGACGATAAGATGGGGAGATGCAATAGAGCAATTGGGGTTGGGAGTGAGGGGCTGGGGAGGGGCCACATTAGGAATAATGGTTAAAGAGGCGGTGTCTGCGCTGAGACCTGATGGGCCACAGAAGCGAACAATGGGAAGGGCTGCAGAAGAGCTGGAACAGCAGCCCGGTGAGTAAGGGAGAGGTGAGGCCAGAGAGGCAGGCAGGGGCCAAATTGGGTAGGACCTTGTAGGCCATGAGAAGGATTTTACCTTTCATTCTCCACCACAGAGATAAGTCCAGGAGAGGATGGATGCAGGGGAGAGAGGTGAGAGAGTCACAGGTGTTAGCTCAGCCCCAAAAGCTGACCCAGCTAGTAAATATGATGAACCTCAAAACATTCTGCTGCCAAGATGTCTTTTAATGTTCTTCTGTTCAGATAGAAGAAATGTGGGCCAAACAATAGCCCAGTTATCATAAATATTTCAAGGACCTTTCCCCCAAGCTGTCATCATGGAGGGAGACATGACGTTGGGTTTGGCCCTCACCTTAGTCTGTCCTGGTCAGCATCGACTGCTGATCACATTTTTATTTTTATTTTTTAAAGATTTTATTTACTTATTACAGAGAGAGGGGAAGGAAGGGAGAAAGAGAGGGAGAGAAGCATCTATGTGTGGTTGCCTCTCGAGTGCCCGCTACCGGGGACCTGGCCCACAACCCAGGCCTGTGCCCTGACTGCGAATCAAACTGGCAACCTTTTGGTTTGCAGGTTGGCACTCAATTCACTGAGCCCCACCAGCCAGGGCTGATCACATTTTAAAAAGATCTGAATTGATAACGAACACACTGATGATGAAATGAAGGCCCTGAAAGGTCTAGGCACTCTGAGATGATGGGCCAAACGCACTGAGATGAAACGCAACAGGGATAGATGTAAAGACCTGTATTTGGGGCCCCAAAGAAGCTCAGTTGCACAAAGACAAGAGAAGAGACACTGGCATCAGCAGGAATGTGTGAAAAAGAGCAGGGCTTTGACTGAACAGCGTGCATAACGAGTCATTGTTGCCACGTCACATTGCCGAAACTAACCTGGCCTGGGCTGCCTTTGTACGGGCATAGTGCCCTGAAAGCAGGAAGAGTTTTACCCTACTCAAAGCTTGGGCATGCCACCTGCCTTGTGCATACTTGGGCATATCATGTGCAGCTGCAGACCCCGGGCTTCGAAAGGAACATTGCTAGATTGGAGTACGATCAGACGAAAGGAGTTTATGTGGTGAAGGAAGTGATAAGCCAAGTTCCGAGCCCCAGTGGGAGGAACCATGGCTATTAGGCCTGCAAAAGACTCAGGAGGACATGGTCACTGTTTCTCAGACCTCTGAAAGGCTTTCAGGGGACAAAGAGAAGAGATGCACTGGGTGGCCCTGGACAGCCAAGCTAGGAATCCACCAAAAGACAGAGTTCAGCTCTGCGAAGAAAATCACTTTCGGTCAGGGGCTGCCAAGCAAAGGTGGAACGGATAGCTCCTTGGCAGTGGCACTGTAGATTCAAGCCAGGCAGGGGCTGACTCCCATGCCTTGTGCTCCACGAGTCTGCATGTTCCCTGTTTCTTTTTCACCACCTTAGGGCACTGCATGAAGATAATGTCTCGGTGAACCTATTTGTAGTGAACAAGCCCTGGCTCTTCTCCCTCCTCTGGTGTGCAGGAGTGAATTCGGTCACCACCAACGACTGCCAGCTGCTGCAGCAGATGCGTTACCCCGTCTGGCTTATTGTAAGGACTCTGAGACTGCCACCCCTCCCTGCTTCTCCCTAACCCTGTCCCTCTCTTCCTTACTTTTCCCCCATATACTACCTTGGAGGGTCTGGCCACTGATGGAGGGGGTCGTTTTCTTATTCCCATAGGCCCCTCAGACCTACCTAATGGTATGGATCCTCACCAATTGTGTCTCTGCCCTGCTGATTTTGTGTCACTTTGTCCTCCGTTGGTGAGTGCTTTGAGCCGCGGCTTTCTGGATCTTTATTCTCCCCAGGGGCCTGGTGATGGGACTGATTCAGACTCACATATGCTGCCTGGGGTTTGGGGTCGGGTCTATTTGGTTCTTTTGAGATTCTAAGACTCTTCCTTGGACACTAAATTGGCTTGAACCTGGGAAAAGCATTTTGGGGAGACCTAGGGTCAAAAGGTTGTGCTTGCACCTGGCTGAACTCACAATGGGAAGCTTCTCTCCCTGTAGGAGATGCGCTGAGAAGAGAGAGCAAACTGGTAAGAACTTTCTCCCCTCACTTCGTTTTTCATGTCTGCTAGCCTTCCCCTTACTCATCCCTGCCACGCCCCCTCCCCTCCCCAGACTTAGAAACTGCTGTGATGCTGACCAGTATCAACAATGTCGGAAGGGAGTGAATGCCCTGCCCTAGACCCCCCGCCAGCTGCTTACATCTGCCAACAGCAAGGAAGGGACAATGGCTGAGGTGGAATGTTGGTGGTGTTAGGATGAGATGCACTTTGCCAACAGGAGGTTTTGAACTATGAGGGCCCTCTGCCTAGGCAGTGGACATGACTATGGAATATGATCCTCTTCAGATTTTGACCTGAGGTGATGGTTGGTGGAAGAGAGTGAGTCATGAAAAATTTCTCCCAAAATAAAATGTCCTAGAACAGAGGAGACTGTCAACATCATGTTTCAGACTTGTGTGCACGTGTTCTTGTGTAGAAGGCACAAGGTGTGTCAGGGACGGGACAGCTTGCAACAGTGACCGAAGGAGAACAAAACAGCTCTTCTGGAGAAATGTGAGATGAAACGCCAATCCCACTCCATTCACCGTCTCCCTCAACATCTACAATTTAGCTGCTTTCCTACATAGAGGCCGGAGGCTAAAGAGCTCGTGTAGCCTTGTAGTTCTGTGTCTACAGGTGGCTTTTTGCTGCACACAGCCTTTTTCTTCAAGACACGTTGGTTCCTGTTTCTCGTCAATCCTGTCTCAGTAAATTTTATTTCCATTTGGCCACAGTCTCATCTTTTCAGCACTGGGGCTGGGCGGAGGATGCACCCTCCATCTGGGGTTGTATATGACGTGACAAAGAGGGGTCGTCATAGGGAGACAGAGGTTGGAGGTGGGAGTAGGACCACTCGAGGCAAGGAAGGGCTGCCAGAGGGAAGCAGGAGAGCCACCGCCAGGGAAGGGGTCCGGGTGCCCCACGGCGTGCTGTGCAGTTGCTTTGCAGCTCCACCTTGTGGTCACCTGCCCCAAGAGGAGGGCCATGTCGGTCATCACCGTGACGTGTTTGCTGAATGACACCTGTTTCCCCTGCCAGTTGGGAACCTGTGTCCTTGACTTCGGACCCTGACGGCATGGTCCAATTTCCACAAGTTTTCGCTTCCCTGGGCTGCGGGCAGGGTTTCGTTCCCCGACCTGCCTTTCCCTCAAGGAGCAAGTTTCCCAGTGTGTTTGCTGCTCATGAGAGCCTGGGCTAAACAGTTCGGGTGACTAGCGCGGAGCTGGACTAGGATAAGCAGTCTGGTAGAAGGGGGTGGGGTGAAGGCAAAAAGGGGAACAGGAGGGGGATCTGTGGTTGGCTCTTCGCAAATGTGTTGAATATTTGCCCAAGTTGATGTCTCCACGCGAAGGCAAATCGAAGGCAAGACTCTGGCGAGTTCGGGAGGTTCAGTTCCCCATTCCTTCCCTCTCACCAGACTGGGACCTGGAGCAGCGTTGGCACCTGGGAACAAGACCCTACTCGGTCCCAGTAAAGCCGCGGGAACTACAATTCCCAGAATGCCCCAACCACTTCCGGTCTCTTGATTGAGATTGTCAGAGGCGAGTTCGAATTTGTGTTACCGCCCTCCTCCTCGGGGACCCCGCCTCTTCCCCCTCTCACCGCCTCGCTTTCCCTGCACACACATGCACATGCATCCGCGCGCGCACACACACATGCAGTCGTCGGCGCCAACATACCTGGTCTGCAGCTGGCGCGGTGGGCGGGGCAAGGCGTGCGGCGCGCCGGCAGGCAGAGGCGCTCCGGAAGCGCGCGACGGCTGTTGTGGTTCGGGTCTTTCCCCGGTCCACGCCTCCTGCAACCCGGCAGGTCGCCTTCACATGCTACCTTTCCGGACTCTATATCCTTAGTTTTGCCCGTTCGCGATCCTGCCCCTCAGTCAGGCCGGCTCACGGCCACAGCTCTGGGGCGCCCAGCCTGTCAGGTACTGCCAGCTCTCACCTCTGAGCATGTTCCTCCTTTCCCCATCCCGACTTTTCTGTTCCCTCCGAGTCGCCCAGCCTCACCGCCCTGCAGCCTCTTCTTCCCTTCCCCTTCTGACCTAACTCTGGCTACCTCCAGGGTCTCCAGCCCCCTCCTCCTCAACCGCCAGCTCCCAGGCTCACAGCTGTAGTCCTCCTACCCCAGCTTCCGCATCCCCGACAGAATGCAGGACCTAGCTCCAACCCCTAACCCCTGGCCCCTGGCCCCTAGCCCCTAGCCTTGGGTACTCAACCCTGAGCCTGCCACTGCAAATCCTTACTCTCTTCCAAGGAGGACTGGACAGCACACTTAAGCTCTGTGAGACCCTGGACTGGAGACTGAAACTGACAAAAACTTGAGGGCGGAGGGACAGGGGGAGCTGCTCATTGGGGTTCAGGTGCAGTTGCTCTGTTATTTTTAGCTGCTGACTCACAGCTTCTGGCATTTGGGTTTGGGGCAACCAGACTGGGCTAGGGGGCTATTAATAGAGCTGAGGCACAGTCCCGACCCAGTTCAGTTGGGAAGCACACGGAGCAAGCCATCAAGCCTGAGCCTGCCTTCATGCCCTGTGCAGGTGTTGTGGACTGGGGCAGTGGCTGGACCAGTACATCTCTGGCTGCCAGTATCTTAGCGTGGTATCCCTGCCTTGCAACTCTTGAGGGTAAGCCCACCATGAGACTCCTGGGCACAGCTCGCCTCTAAACTTGTATGGTGTGGGCTCTACTGCCATGATGCTACTGTTTTGCTACCTAAGAGTGAAGAAATGAGTCCCAACTGGAGGGGTTATCGTGGCCAGGGCCTTGGCCTGCCTAGGTCTACTCCTGGGCCAGAATGCTAGGTTACTAGGAGAAAAAGCGGTGGATTTTTGGTCCTCAAAGTCTCTCCTAAGGATGAGAGCATGGTTGGAACAAAGAGGGAGGGCACAAAGCCAGGAATTTGCTAGCCTCAAACCAGACACAGCAGTAGGAAGCTGCCTAATTCTTTGTTGCCCACCCTCCCATTCTTTTTATGTTTTCCTCTCTTACTAGGCTCTGTCCGTACTCACAGGGGTCAACAGGCCTCAGGGTCTCTCTCTACCCCATGGAGAAAAGTAATTCAGGAAAGCTAGTGAGAAACTTGTCTCTACCAAGGTGGGAATGATCCTTTATACAGGGTCCAGCGAAAGGAAGTAAGGCCTGCTTGAGTGTGGTCGGTAGGGTAATAATATGGGTGTAATAATTTATAGTTTTAATTTGAACGTTTCACCTAAAATGTTATATGGTGTGCTTGAGTGTGATATTGTCATGTTACAGAACGACATGCTTATGATTTTGTAATAAAAAGAGTTTGTAATAAAAAGGGGCGTTATTTGTGCCAGACCCTGTATATTGGCATTCCTATGAGACCTTTTTATTTTAATGAGCTAAAGTAGCAGTTCCCTAATTTATACATTGGGAATAGTGGGGAAATCTGGATACCTTACTGGACTCATCACCCAAATTATCCCCACCTATGCTCAATTTGCTAGAATTCCCATAGATCAAGGATGCACACCCACAACAATGCCCCCTCCTTGCAAACCAGAAACTTCTGCGTTTAGCACCCCCGGGACTCTGGCTCCCAGGTGAAACCAGATGGCTTTGAGGCAAAGGTGATTGTTTCTCCACATACAAAGACTGGGGACACCCAATGAAACTCTACTTTGAAGAATGAGCCCAGGTATTCGGACAGCAGTGGGCTGTGCTGCCCCAACTCCATTAAGGTACTCAGGGCGCCAGAGAGACAGTGGATGGGGTGAGAAATGGTCTCCCTCCTCCTCCCCATCCCTTCCCGTACTCATCCATAGCCTCAGTCTGAGCAGGCCTTCCGGTTGCCTAGCAACCACTGTGCCTTCCGGGGCGCGGGGCTTCTTTCGACCTGTAGGGGGCGCCTGTCTTTCTGGGCCTCAGGCTCAGCAGTTGGGAAGGGTTTTCAAGTATCAAAGCGTTTCAGGGTTGCCAACCCAGTCCAGTCTGAGTCTCAGGGCCTGGGGAGTAGGGAGAAGCACACTATGAATCTCAAGGGACTTTATTCAGATTCATTAAAAATGAAAAGAGAGAGAGAGAAAACCAGTCAATGGGGTTGGGGTGTGGAGAGGATAGTTTGACCCTCTCCATTTACTCCAGGCTCAGCAATGCTTATTGCTCAATCAGATCAGTTTAGAGGACCCAGGCTATATATAGTTTTTTTTTTTTTCTGAACCATTTTTAGTAAGTAGAAAAAGAGTCTAGCAGTCTCTATTGACAAACTGCTGAGCATATAAAAGACTTTAAGCTCCTGGGTTACCCGTCCAGCCTCAGCGTGGTCATAAGGGAAGATATTCATTCATTTGTCCATCCAACAATAATAACTAACCCTAACCCACTGTGCACCAGGTGGTGTGTTAAGTGTTTTACATTTAATCCTTACAAAAACACTGTGATTTTTTTTCCATTTCACAGATAAATAAACTGAAGCTCAGAGAAGTAAAATAACATCCAAAGTCACACAACTGGTGACTAGGTTGGGTGTGACTGAGCAACCTCTGTGTGCCAGGGTCTAAGACTATATAGAAAACAAGACACCCTCTCTTTTCTCTACCTAATGAGCACCTATTCACCCTTCAGGATCAAACTACAATGTCATCTCTTTTGTAAAACTTTTCTTATGTCCTCCCCCGACAAGAAGAGTTGATAACTTGCTTTTCTGTATACCTCTCTAAGATACCACTTTTCTACTTTTCACAGGTATTGTAATAATCGGCTTCCATATTTCTATTTCTCTAACTTTGAGCACCTCGGCCGCAGGGCCTGTTTACTATTCATCTTCACTTGGATGTCTAATAGACATCTCAAAATCAACATATCCAAATCTCAACACCTAATCTTTTCTCCCAAAATGACTCCTCCTAAAGCTGTCCTCACATCAGTAGATGGTAGTTTCATCTTTGCAGATGCTCTGATGAAAAACCTTGGAACCACACCTTATGCCCAATTCGTGAGCAAAACGAATCCTGCGACTGTCCCTTCAAAATACATCCATAATTTGCCCTACCCAGGTGGTTTAGTTGGTTGGAGCATCATCCCGTGCACCAAAATGTTGCAGATTTGATCCCCGCTTGGGGCATGTATGGGAGGCAACCGATCGATGTTTCTCTCTCACATTGATGTCTGTCTCTCAAATCAATTTAAAAAACATATCCTCAGGTGAAGATTAGATATGTATGAGGTCTGTCCAAAAGGTATCCAGCCATGTAATATAAAAAATAGAGATATTTATTGAAGAAGATACAAGATACGAGAAACATTGTACAGAGGACAATGACATCTCAGTCCCCTTCAAAGTAGGCACCTTGGGCCCTCACACAGCTCTCCCAGTTGCCACCAGCTGCCCCATCATATTTTCCTGAATCTCATCGATGGTCTGAAATCTCTTCCCTTTCAAAGGTGATTTTAGTTTTGGGAAAAGCCAGAAGTCGCAGGGTGCCAAATCTGGGCTGTAGGGGGCTGAGTCACCTGGGTGATTTGATGTTTTGCCAAAACACTGCACGAGACATGATGCATGAGTGGGCATGTTGTCATGATGAAGCTGCCAATCACCAGTTCCCAGAGCTGCGGCCTTCTGAATCATCTGAATAGTTTCCGCGGAGGAATGTTCAAGCTTAACGCAAAACTTGATGCAGATTCATTGCTCTACTCAGTCATTTTGAATGCGACGGCCACACAGGACACATGTTCACTCAAGGACTTCTACCACCCTCACTGACTAGTACAGTGAATTTGTCATTGTTCCTGCATGCACATTCCAGTCCACTCTCCTTGGCTGCCAGGTTACACTGATGTCACATGAACCATTCTCGTTATATTAACAATGGCTGGACTTTTTCTAGACAGGCCTTGTACATGTGTGTCCATGTATGTGTGTGCATGTACAGGTGTGCACACATGTGCGAAATAGAAACCCAGAATTCAACCACTTCTCATCACTCCCAGTGCTACCATCATGATCCAAACCACCGTCACCAGTCATCTGGGTCACTGCAGTAGCCTCCTGCCTGATCTCACTGTTTCCACCTTTGTCCCCTATGGCCTGTTACCCACACAGAAGCCAGAGCAATCCTGCTACGCCCAAGCCATAGCATGTCAGTTCTCTGCACAAAACCCTCCATTGGCTCCCCATCCCTTTCAGAGAAAATCCAAAATCCTTACAATGGCCCACAGGCCCCACACAGTCTCGTCCCCCACTAAACCTCTCATCTCAGCTCCTAGTACTCTCCCCCCTCCCTCACTCCATTCCAGCCACTTGGTCCTCCTTGCACTCCTAACCCAGGACCTTTGCACTGGCTGTTCCCTGCCTAGGTTTACTCTTCAGCGTGGCTCACTTCCTCACCTCCCTGAAGTCTTTGCTCAAATGTCACCTTGTCCGTGAGCCCTACTTCGATCAACCTATTTAAAGATTGCCTCTATTCTAATTTCCAGTTTACAGTAAACACAGAAACAGACAAATCTAGAAGGCAGGATATTCTACAAAACAACTGATCTGTACTCTACAAAAAGTCAATGTCATTAATTAAAAGAAAAAAGATGAGACTACTCGTTCTGGACCTAGCTGGAGGAGATACACTTCTCCCCTATCCCTCCCGCTAAAGCCCTGGACATGACATGTGAAACAAGCATAAGACTTTGAAAGAAGGAGAAAAGGGCAGGCTAACTAGAGACTCCAGTGACCTGAACTTCCAGTAGTGAATTCCCTGGATTTTCTTGTTGCCTCATATGCCCCAGACTGGGAGCCAGAGAAGCGAGCGGCCTGGAAATGCCAGTGGGCAGAGACCAAAGGAAAAAAAAAGCCTCAACAAAAGCCTACTCTCTGTGGCCAAAAGACCAGGAAATGGGCAGCAGAGCCAGTCAGAAAACTCAAGACAATAACCATTCTACTGCAACCAAATATCACAGAAAGAAACTGCAGCCCCACCCACACCAGCCAAGGCCAAGTAGAAACCTAAACTTTTACTCTCATCCAGCTCCTCCAAACACTCCGTGGCATGGCGCCAAGGAAGGCCCAGCACGGAGCCTGGGCTTCCAGCCCCACAAGGTACAAGGATTCCCCTCCCCACCAGGTGGTGTCAGAGTGCCGGAAGAGGCCCAGTGGAGTGTCAGTACTTTTGTCCCTGCCATATCTCTCCTCCCCTCTCCACCCCGCTCCTCCTCCGCCCTCACCCTCATCCCCGCGGTGGTCACCGGAAGCCCCCTGGAGGTCAGGAAGGAGCCACTTCAATCTCCCCTAGACAGGGAAGGTCAGTGGAGAGCTAGAACTCCCACCCCTGCCCAACAGAAAAAGGGAGCCCCCATTTGGGGTATGAACTGGTGCTGAGAGAGAAACTTGAACTCTACCTCTACCTGGCAGTAACCAGGCAATGGCCCCGTCCATTGATGGCAACAGTGTCAGAAGAAGCCTGTCAAAAAACAAACATCTTAGCCCTGGCCAGTGTGGCTCAGTGGATTGAACACTGGCCTGCGAACCAAAGGGCCACTGGTTCGATTCCCAGTCAGGGTACATGCCTGGGTTGCGGGTCAGGTCCTTGGTAGGGGGGGGTGTTTGTGAGGCAACCGCATGTTGACGTTTCTCTCTCTTTGTCCCTCCTTTCCTCTCTCTAAAAATAAATAAATAACATCTTTAAAAAAGATTTTAAAAAGTTCGAGTCTCATAACAATATCTAGAAATGTCTAGAATGTAATGAAAAATCACTTGTCACATCAGGAACCAGGAGACTCTCAACTAGAGTGAGAAATATTCAACAGAGGGGAACACCAAGATGACAGAGAGCTTTAAGTGACTTGACAAGGATTCTAAAGTGGCCAACATAAAAAAAAAAAAATGCTTCAATGAGCAGTTACAAACAAGGTTGAAACAAATGAGAAAAAAATAGAAAGTCCGAGCAAAGAAACAGGAGATGTAATGAAAAATCAAATAGAAATTTTAGAACAGAAGAATACAATAACCAAACTAAAAATTTCATTGGATGGGATCATCAGCAAGACGGAAGAAGACAGAGGAAGGAATCAGTGAACTTGAAAATAGAACATTAGAAATTACCCATTTTGAACAACGGCAGGAAAGTAGACTGAAAAAAAAAATGAACAGAGCCTCAGAGACATGTGGGGCTATAAGAAAAGACTTAACATTTCTGTCATCGGATTCCCAGGAGAAAGGAAAGCAGAAAAAGTTCTCAGGGAATAATGACTGAAAATTTCCCAAATTTGGCAAAAGATATGAACCTGTAGATTCAAGAACAATTCCCAGTCTGGATGAACTCAGAAAAGTCCATGCAAAGACACATTACAATCAAACATTTGAAATCGAGGCAAAGAGAAAATTTCTGAAGCAGCAAGAAAGAAACAACACCTTACCCACAGGGGAAAAACAATGCAATGTCAGTGGCTTTCTCACCAGAAACCATGGAGGCCAGAAGGAAGTGGCACGACACATTTCGAGTGTTGAAAGAAAAGACCTACCAACCTTGAATGTTATGCCCGATGAATGTATCCTTCAGAAATGAGAGGGCAATCAAGATATCGTCAGACAAAGGAAAGCTAAGAGACTATGCCACCAGCAGATCCACCCTAAAAAAATGGTTAAAGGCAGTTCTCAAAACAGAAAGGAAATTTTAAAAGAAGAAATCTTGGAACATCAGGAAGGAAGAAATAATAGAATGAGTCCGAATGTAAGTACACAGACTTTCTCCTATTAAGTTGTCTAACTTATGCTTGATGATCGAAGCACTGACTATAACATCATCTGACGTGGAGTTCAATATACGCAGAAGAACTATAATGTGACAGGGGATGGAGACTTAAAGGGTGGTAAGAGTTCTATACTTGCCTCAACCTGATGAAACGATGACACTACTAGACCTTCGTGGTGACAAAACAGTCCTGTATCTTGATTGCAGTGATTGTTACAGGAATCTCCATATATGGTAAAGTGACATAGGATCGTACACTCATTGTACCACTGTCAGTTTCCTGGTTTTGATATTGTACTATACTTATGTAAGATGTAATCATTGAGGGAAGCTGGATGAAGGGTTCACAGGCCTTCTCTGTACTATCTAAGCAACTTCCTTGTAAATCTATAATTATTTAAAAATAAAAAGTTTTTTTTGCCCTGGCTGGTGTGGCTCAGTGGAATGAGTGCCGACCTGCAAACCAAAGAGTTGCTGGTTCAGTTCCCAGTCAGGACACATGCCTGGGTTGCAGGCCGGGCCCCTAGTTGGGTGTGTGAAAGAGGCAACTGATCGCTGATTCTCTCAAACATCATGTTTCTCTCCCTCTCTTCCCCTCTAAATAAATTTATTTATTAAAAATAAATAAATAAAATATTTTTTTAAAAAAAGAATGAATTCCTGTATCTCTAGGACCTAGGTCAAAGTCTTGTGCAGAGCAGGTGTGCAATGACCTGCTATGTTGAATTGAGATATAAGCTCTGCACAAGAACTTAGAGCAGGCCTGTTGTACTAGAGTGGTTTGGAGCCTGGCCTCTGGAGGCAAACGGCCAGGTCTTGCATCCTGATTCTGTCACTTCCAACTATGGTACCTAGCTATATTGACACCTCTCCACCTCAATTTGTCATTGGTCAAATTAAGATAATAATCATAGCACCTTGGTGGGGTTTTTGTTTGCATGTGAAGCACTCAGGACTTTGTAAAGACCCAATACTCGGTAGCTAATGACAAAACAGGAGCAGCAGAAACGTAGAGTTTTTGGGCATGTCATCCTGCCTCCATCCCCCAGCAGGCTGAACCAGGAGAGGCTAAGGAGATTCCCAAGTTCTTCAGACCCCTGAATGGTTTCTCTGGCTTCAGATCTCTTCTTGCTTTTTCTCCTGCCCTGGACTCTTTCCTCTTGGCACCCTGAAGCTCTTTTCCCCATCATAGCTATGCGGAAGTTGGGTGGAGGAGACAGGAGTCTGTGGGCCAGGGACAAGAACTTAGAGCTTTCTTTTCTTCCTGTTCTAGGCTTAAGTCCCTCACTGGTAACGGAAGCCGATCAAGTGGGGGGCTGCGGGCATTTCAGGGCCTAGAGGTTGAGAGAACAATAGTTCCCAGGAGGAGGCACTGACAGGAGAGTGGCCTCATAAGCTACCCTCTGCCCTGATCCCCTGTTACGAGAGAGCACTTCCCCAGCGTCCCTCCAGTCCGTTCTGCTGTCTCAAGTCTTTACTCCTGGTGGCCCCAGCTGTGAGCAAGCCCGGGGACCCATTGAGCATCTTCCTGCAACTCCCTCTTGGAAGTGGGGTGGGGTGGAGTGGGCGGAGGATGCGCTGAAATTGGGGATATTGGGACACGCGATCCGCGGCGGAGCTCACCGGTGGCCCAAGTACTCTGCCCCCGCCCTAGGGCTGGCGGCACCCCGGACAAGTGGGGAGCTGGGGCTGCGCCTGGGGGCGCCAAAGCCTCTGTTCCTTTAAGGAGCCGCTGTTTAGCATTCCTGCCGCTGCCGCTGCCGCTGCCTGACTCTGCACGCTGATTGGCTGGAATCAACTGAGAAGGGAGCCAGGGAGAGATGCGCTCGACTCCACTCAGATCCATCCTGGGGACCAGTGCAGGAGCGGTCCTCGCAGCACCCAGCCTCTGCCCAGACTCCCGCTTCTTCTTTGCTGCTGGGCCTAGGCCCAGGAGCCACGACGGGCGACACGGAGCCGCCAGTGCTGGAGGGGGAGCCGTGGGTGCGGGGCAGCGTGGGGGCAGAGGCCCCGGGACGCCCGCCCGGCCCCAGGCCCCGCTCCGCCCGGGCGCCCCCACGGGTGCCCCCCCCTTCCTGGTCCGAGCAGTGTGAGTGTGCCCGGGAGCCCGGCGGCGGCGGCGGCGGCGGTGGCGGCGTGGAAACCGGCGTTGGCTGGGGGGTCCGGGCCGCGGGGGGCAGTGCCATGCACAAGCACCAGCACTGCTGTAAGTGCCCCGAGTGCTACGAGGTGACCCGCCTGGCCGCCCTGCGGCGCCTCGAGCCTCCCGGCTATGGGGACTGGCAGGTGCCCGACCCCTACGGGCCAGGTGGGGGCAATGGAGCCAGCACGGCTTATGGGGGCTACAGCTCGCAGACCCTGCCTTCGCAGGCGGGGGCCACCCCCACCCCCCGCACCAAGGCCAAGCTCATCCCCACCGGCCGGGATGTGGGGCCAGTGCCCCCTAAGCCAGTCCCGGGGAAGAGCACCCCCAAACTCAACGGCAGCGGCCCCAGCTGGTGGCCTGAGTGCACCTGTACCAACCGGGACTGGTATGAACAGGTATGGACCAGTGAGGGGGGGGGCGCGGTGGGGCAACCCGGGGTGGGGGGTGGCTGGGGAGTGGGGGCCTAGAGGCCTGGGGTGCAGCAGGGATTCCTGGGGCTCCAAGCCAGTGGACCCTAAGCCCCAGCATTGCAGCTGGGCCAGGGAGGCGATGGGGAACGTGTGCTTCTCTGTGTGTGTCTGTTTGGGGGTCTCCATTTGGAGGGGATTGGGAGAAGCTGTGTGTGTCAGGGGTGAAGGTATGGCGGAGGGGCACATTTTCCTGTGTGGGGGAATCGGGTTTGTCTCGGTGCTGGGGCTTAGCAGTGTCTCTGTGTCTGGCAGGGGGCGGGAGGTTTTGCGGGGGCTGTGTGTGGTGTGTGTCTCCACAGGAGGGGAGGAGGGGGCACCGTGCTCTGCGTAGGGGGGACATGTGTGTGTGTGTGTATGTATGTTGAGGTGTGTGGAGGAAGGCAATGGAGCTCCTGTGAATCTATGTAGAGCCCATGTGCCCGGCTCGCTGAGCTTCATCCCTCGATGCCATGAGTCCCTCTCCGTCCCAGTCCCTTTGTGTGTGAATGTGCACATGGACGTGTGAGAATGTCTCTCCGAACGTGGAGGTGTTTCTGTAGATGAGGCCGCAGGGATGGCCGTGTTTGCTGGTGTGTGTGGCTACATGAATATGTGTGTGAGCATGTGGCTGCAAGTGTGTGCACACATGTGCCTGTGCGTGTGTGTGGTGTCCCTGCTGAGAGGTGCTTGACAGGCAAGGGAGGGGAGGGGGAGGAGGAAAGAGACACGTCCCAAGCAAGGCTGAGAGGCTGCTGAGAAGGACGGACTCTTTTGTCCAAGCAGCTCTGAAGTGTGTGTGTGCTGGGG
>PVJD01015136.1:0-26180 GCA_004026545.1 Mormoops blainvillei | reverse complement strand
GGATCCGCAGGCGAAGCCAAGCTGTGAATATTGGCTGGTTCCTGCTAGTGTGGCCCTGGGGCTCACTGAGGCCAGCTATTGTTTGTTTGATAGGGTTTAGGAAGTTGTGAAGCATGAGCCAAGACCAGCCATTCATATAGAAAAGCAGCTTGACTGTGCCTGTAAATTGGGTGGGGCAGAGTCTCTAGGGATCTTCAAGGTGGGTCATACATTGTTAGCCAGGTTGATGGAGTCTTGGATATGGCACCAGCTTGCAGGCTCTGTGAGGGGGGTGGTTTAGAAAAGGGACAGTGGCCTCTGCTGTTCTTGGTGCCAGCCACTTTAGTACCTTCCTGTATGTCACTGGTACCTTTCAAGCTGCTGCCCTGGTGCTGGAGCTCAGATGGAGTGAGTCTGAGTTGGTGAGTCCATGTGTGGGTTCTTTAAGAGGAACTGCTTGGGGTTCTAGCAGTTTCTTTCACTGATTCAATCCCCGCTGGTTTTTGCAGCCAGATTGTGGGGACTTATGTTCCTGGAACTCTGGGCAGAGGGGCCTGGTTGTGGGGCTGGGATTCCTCATTCCTGAGATATCCCTCCTGAATTTTTATCCACCACACGTGGACGTGGGACCAGCTTGTTCCCCTCCTACCTGCGTGGGTGGATGTGGTTTTTTTAATCCCCTAGTTGTCAGACTTCCATTCAACTAGATTTCTGGTGGTTCTTAGTAATGGTTGTTCTATATTTTAGTTGTAATTTTGATGTGGTTGTTCCTTCATATTTTTAAATTCCTTACAGATATATCCTGTTTCCAAACTCCGTGAGGCCATAGAGCACAGCTCTTTTGTTCATCATTTATTCCCAGAGGTTAGTCTAGAATCTGACACAGAGAGGTACTATATAAACATTTGTTGATTAAATAAGTCCATAAATGAAAGAATAAATGATTAAAAGGCAGATCTGCTTTTTCTCCTGTCTATTCATATTAAATGTTTTTGCCTATCGTGGCTAAGGGTAACAATTCTTATTGACTTTATACATTATTGGAGGTGCTGAAGCTGTGATTTTTGTCTCCAGCAGTATTCTGTGGCCTTGTGGAATTTTATTAAAGTTGACTCTGCAAACGTTAGAACTCAGTGACACATACAAGTCAGCATTCTTTAATTGGTGTGGGCTTGACATGTTGGACTATGATTTGTCAATATATTTTGCTATAGTTGCATTTTTATTCCTTAATTCTGTTTCCCTAAATGAGCTTTAATTCTATTTAGATCCACCCCCATTCTTTTTATTGAACATGACTAGAGAAGCTTACTTTTGCTTTTTTCTTTACTTTTTTTTTTAGATTTTATTTACTTTTAGAGAGAGGGGAAGGGAGGGAGAAAAAGAGGGAGAGAAACATCAGTGTGTGGTTGCCTCTCACGTGCCCCCTACTGGGGACCTGGCCTGCAGCCTGGAATTGAACTGGTGACCCTTTGGTTCTCAGACTGGTGCTCAGTCCACTGAGCCATGCCAGCCAGGGCTATTACTTTTTCTTAATAGGGTTGACAGTGCTTTTTGGGAGGGATTTGTTTTTGGCTTACCTAATGGAACTTTAAGTGGGTAGGAAGATAAAAATGAGTGGTACTTGCTTTAGAAGAAAGCAAAGTTTCCTACTCCGGGGGAAAAAAAACAAGTGTGGACTCTGTTTCTAAAATTAAACTACTCTACATGTTCATATCGCAAAGATAGGCTCTTCCTGAGCTGGGGTGGCATGTTTAATTTCTAGAGAAAGCATAGATTGTTTTGCAGGATGTTTTGTGGTTGCACTGGCTTCCAGAAGATTCACTGAGAGGTGTCTACGAGTAGTAACGCCCTAAACTGCCCAAACTGAGCAGTTAAAGAGGTGGAAAATTTGATGCATACTGTTTCCCAGGCACTCATTACTCAGGACAAAAACTGAGAAGGTGGGAATGAAACCCAAGGTTACTGCTTTATATGCCCCAATGTGGCACTTGTTGTCTGTGTGACCCTGGAAAACTGAATTAACTTCCCTGAGCTCAAAACCCCATCTGTTAAGTGGAGCTGAAAATAGCACCCTCTAGAGTTTATGTGAGGATTTCATGAGATAATGTATGGAAAGTGTTATAATGCCCAACACATTGTAAATTCCCTAGAGATATTACCATTACTTAAGGGATTATACGGTGGAAGGGGTGGTAGTTAAGGGCAGAGACTCTGGAAGCTCTAGCCTGGGCTTGAATCTTGGATCTGCAGCTTATTGGCTGGGCCATCTTGACCTGACCTTTTCATGTTTGAGTTTCCTTATATGTAAAATAAGGATATAATAATACCTGCTACATAGGGTTGTTATGAAGACTGAGTATTTGTCAACTACTGATAAAAGATAGGGCTGTGTAAATATTTGCAATTGTAACTGAGAACCCTGAGACCTGCAGGTAAACGGCCTCGGGTGTCATAGGTCAGGTTCCATCATGTACCAGATGTATAATTATGAGTAAGTTGCTAACTTCTTTGATCTTCAGTTTCTTCTTTTTGTAATATGGGGATAATTCCAGTTGTAGTGCCAGATTTTAAGAGAATCAACGAGATAATGCATATGTAAAGTGCTTAGCATAGAACCTGGAACATGGTAATACTCAGTAAGTCATAGCTAGAGTGGGTATTTTACTCTTAAAAAAATTTTTATTTATTGATTTTAGAGAGGAAAGGGGAGAGAGAGAGAGACAGAGAGAAACATCGATTTGTTATTCCACTTATTTATGCATTTATTGTGCATTTATTGGTTGATTGTAGAGTAAATACTTTTCTTATAATTATTACTACATCACTATTTTGTTTCCATTATTTTTAACTCTATTGCTAATATGTCTCTGGATTATGTAGAAGTTATATTCTAAGATGGCTTACACAAACCCTCCATAGAAATGAACATGATTAATATGTGGAAAATAATGTTGAGGTCTGCTGTTATTTTTGGTATTTTTATATAAATGGAGTTCTTTCAGAAAATTGAAAATATTCAGTAAAAGTCTTATATCATGCATTTATAATTTTATAGGTCTCAAAAGATAGAAGTTAGTCAGGGTCATTGTTAGGTTGACAGTTTTATATTCATGGAAAATGACTCATAGGAAACACTAGGAACTAAAATTTCCAAAATAAAAAAATAAAAAGCCATCACATAAACCATGTTGGAAGTCAAGCCTGTATCTCTTTCATATCTTAACTAGGATTATGTTCATAAAGTAAAGTTTTGACATTTCTTAACCTCTGATGTTAAATCTCATTTACAACTGAGAACCATGCATCACAATCATGCGTCACTGGAAATGAGTGGATAAGCACTGATTCTAGTAACATTTTCCACTTTAGTCATTTGGGTCCCTGTGTCTACAATATCCATATTTAAACCTTTATGTTGTTTTGCAATATATCCTTAAGTTCAAGTTCCTTTTTTTTTTTTAAAAAAAAAAAAGAAGGTAGGGAGTAAAAAAGCAGTGGTTATAATACAGAGCTGTAAATGGCATTTTAGAGAGTCAGGGCTTTGACCAGCACTTGATACAGTAGTGCCCTGTGTTTTCAAGAAAGGTGGGAGCTTGCGCTGAGCAGTCAGATGTGCACACTTGTATGTGGTTGTCCTGGCCTAGGTTGTCAGATACTTTCTGGTTCTGGTATGGAAGTGCTGAAAAAATTCCTAGATTATGTGTTCTGAAAGAATGAGTAAAGTTATTCACTCAGAAACATATGGGAGAGCTTCCTCTGGGCATGTGCAGATATCTGCTGAGAATATGGGATGCTTTGAAGGCTGGAACCTGGAGAGAGGGTTAACTCAAGGTCAGTGTCATTGGGGTCATAGAATGGAGGACCTTTTAAGCCATGATTAGGAAGATGAGGCTTATTCTCAGGCCAATAGTGAGGCAAGGAAGAGTTTTAGGTAGGAGCTATAAGATCCTATTTGTGTTTCTGACCCAGACCAATGAGTAGCAGCACAGACAGGAGATGATGCCATCCTGGTCTTCCATGGTGGTTGCAGAGATGGAAAGAAGGGGGTGGAATGGAGAGATACTGGGGGAAAAAGAAGCACAGGCCTGGGCGATTGGTTGGACTTAAGTGATGACAGAGTGAGGAGGGAAGTAAGCGGCCAGTGGGTAAACAATGGTCTTACAGAGATAGAGCATTGGGGAGAGTGAGGCTAGTAGGGTGGATATTACCTCCTCATATGTGGGGTATAAGATAGAACAGTTGCTACATGAGAGAGCTTTAGGGCTTTAGGGCTGGTGCTATTCTGGGAGCAGAGTTTGTGTTTCAGTCAGGTTTACATTTTCATGCATGAAAGTCAATATAGCTAAATAACATTTGCCTGAACAAATAGGGATTTATTTATTCCTATACAAGAAGTTCAGAGGTCCATGACCATGACCATTCTTCTAGTGGCTCCTTCATATAAGAATAATCCTTGCAGTGACTTGGCTTTTTCCTAATGTTTTTTACCTTGTGGTTGAAGGATGGCTGCTGTTCCTTAGGCATCACATCTGCTTTACAAAGAGGGTAAGAAAAAAAGGGGTAATGCCTGTAGTGGAAAAACACAGGCTTTCCCAGAAACCCTCTGCAGATATCTCCTTGGTCAGAATTGGATCAAATGGCAACTCCTCCCTGGACACGTTGCTTCCCTGAGCAAATTATAGTTCTGCTAGTAGGAAGCAGAAGAAGTGGAACTTCTATATGCAAAGAGTTGCCTAGTTTGTCTCACAAGGTTTCTGGTAAGAGGTGGAATGGTATGAGGTGTTTGAGGACATAGAGGAGTTTAATCATATGGGTGAGAAATTTCAGTGGACTCATTTTTCTCTCAACTCAGCAGTCATCCAGCCCCTAGCTATAATTCATATTAACATATAAATTATGAAATGTGTTTAAAGTTCACTTATATTTTTGTTAGTTGTCTTCCAACACATATAACTTTGAATTGTCTTTAAAATATACTCATTTTTTCTTATCTGATTAAAATTCTCAGCCTACAAAAGATATATTTCTCAAATTTACTCAAAACCTTCCTTATTCCAAACTCCAGTGGACCTCTTTGGATTTACAGCAAACATGGAAAATTCCATTTGGTGTTCACTTACTGATGTGCAAGTGAAAGCCGGGAATGCATAATGGAAAATGTCACACCCTTTGCTGTGACTTTTGTATCTGTGAAGGATATAATTATTTTGTATTTAAAACTGGAGGGGGCCCTGGCTGGTATAACTCAGTGGATTGAGCATCGACCTGCAAACCAAAGAGTCCCCAGTTCGATTCCCCAGTCAGGGCACATGCCTGGGTTGCAGGCCAGGTCCCCAGTTGAGGGTGTGTGAGATGCAACCACGCATTGACGTTTCTCTCCCTGTCTTTCTCTCTCCCTTCCTCTCTGTCTAAAAATAAAATAAATAAAAACTTAAAAAATAAACTGGATGGAAAATGTTTGCTTCAGTCTTTTTGAAGGTAACATTATTCATGGTATCATAAGTTGTCAATATTTGTCCTTTCCTCCAGTTTAATTCACAATAGTCTCACTAACTAATATATGCAGAATTCTGTTAGTGACTGTGTTAGTTAACAGTGGTTTTGAAAGATAAATAATGTCCAATTCCTGAGGAGTAGCACAAGGAGCAGAGATTTTTGTAAGAGGCCTCTGAAGCCTAGTACTGTGCCACATGATCTTGGGACTACTCTTTGAACTGGCTTATTCTGTAAAATTGGGAAGCAGGCAGGAGATAGATTTATAGTCTCTACCACATGCATATACAAAGTAACTCTGAAACAGGGGTGCCTGGGCACACTGAGGTACAAGTAAAATGTGGTGGGGTGTAGTATAAGGAGAGATTAATTTCTACTGGGAGACTTTAAGAAGGCTTTGTGGAAGATGGGATTTGAACTCTTGTGTTGGAGAATGAAGAGGGTTTATGGGATGATGGATGACAGCCCCAGGCTGAGCAGATGCACACAGTGTGTGTTTGAGGATTTCTGGGATTAGTGATTGTTTTCAATAAAGGACAAAATGAGGAGAGCCTTGAAAACCTGGGTAAGTGGGTTTAGACTTTGTTCCCTGGGTGATGGGGAGCAATTGAAGACACTTATTCATTGACTTTTAATTCTGATAAAAGTGGAATATATGGGTCAAAGAATATGTATATTTAAAGTTTCCATAGATTTTAGAAGGTTAAAGTTTTATTTGAGATAATCGTAGATTCACACATGGCTACAAGAAATAGTACTGAGAGCTCCTATGCACTTGCCCCGTATCCTCCATAGTAACATCTAGTGTAATATCACAACCAGGAAATCAACTGAAGACTTTTGATGGTCATCCACGATATGCCTAAATCTGTGTTTTAAGTGGTTGATCCCAGGGGGGATGGAATGGAATGTACTGGAAGTACAACATGGAGGCCAGGGGACACTTGAGAGGCTCTTGGAATTATTGAAGAGAGGGTATGAAGCATGACGACAGGATTGGAAAGGAGGGCATATTCAAGGTAGAAACAATAGGATTTGGAAATCACACAGGGGTAAGAAGAGCAGTGAATGCTTTGTGCAACTGCTCAAAACAAGTAGGTATCGAGGACCAGTTTTGTGCCATACACTCTGCTAAGCACTATGGGGTTAAAGATGATCTAACAGATACTAGGCAACGTGACAGAGGGGAATGGGGCTGGATAGAAAGTATGTGTGTCTTAGATTTGATGAGACAGGACAAGACTATACCCTGTGGAGGAGCTTACTACTTTTCTGCTGCTGCTGGTTTTTACCATGCGGGAATGTTGATCCAGTGTGGCTGGTATGGTTTTGCAAAAGCCAGAAATCTAGACTTTGATGGGAGATCTCCCAATTTTTAAATGTTACCTACTACATCTTTTAAAAAAGATGCATACCTATTAGCATGCACCTGTAGGGTAGATTTTACCTCATACATTAGCTAGCCCCTATTTTCTTTTTTTTTTTTTTAAAGATTTTATTTATTTATTTTTAGAGAGGGGAAGGGAGGGAGAAAGAGAGGGAGAAAAACATCAATGTGTGACTGCCTTTCACGTGCTTCCTACTGGGGACCTGGCCCACAACCCAGGCATGTGCCCTAGACTGGGAATTGAATCAGAGACCATTTGGTTCACAGGTTGGTGCTCAGTCCACTGAGCCACACCAGTCAGGGCTACTTTTTTAAAATAAAATGCTTAGAGCTTAAATTATTCACTGTTGTGTAACAAATCACCCCAGACCTAGTGGCTTAAAATATAACCTTTATTATTTCTCACAGTTCTGAGATTGACTAGGCTCACCTGGGTAGTTATTCTGCTGTTCTTGGCTTGAGGTCTCTCATGTAATTATATGTAGATGATGATCAGGCCTGGAGAAATCTGAAGGTCTGTCTAGGGCCCTGAGACAATTGGGAGTTCTCTTCCTTCATGTGGTTTGAAGGTTTTTCATGGCCTCTCCATTTGGTCTCTGTAACGGAGTGACTGGATTTCTTACGTGGTGGCTCAGAACTTCCCAAAGTGAATGTTCCAAGATTGGATAAGTGTAAACAAACAGTCTCTCTACTGCCAGGTCTAGAATTGCCATAGCATCACTCTTGCCACATTCTGTTGGTCAGAGACCAGTCCACCTTCACTGTGGGAGGGATACAGGGATATGAATGCTGGGGCTGCTGTCTTTGGAGACTGCCTGCAACTGAACTGAAGATCTCTAGATATTGGTGATAGCTTTATCAAGATAAGTCAGGAAGACAGGGCAAATTTTCCTGCTTATCAGCCCATATTACTCTGAAGTTTTTGGAGAAGTGCAAAATACTAAGTTTATTGTGGTAAATATGATTCTGGAGAAAATTTGTTTTTTAATACAATGGCTTCCTTTGGAAACATAGCTCATTTGGTTTTTAGTTATTTAAAAAATCATATTATATAAGATAGATCTATTCTAGTTTGATGAGTGTATGTTTTTCAAGTATATGACTAGATTGTTAATTAATATTGGGTACTTCATCTGTATTTGAGGGTCCAAACAAAGGGCCCTCAAACAAAATGTTACACAAGAATCCCAAATCTTTACTGACCCCAAAACAGATATAGCCAAAATATCCATTAGCATGATATTTTTATATTCCTGATACCTAGAACGAGCTACTTAATTTTCAGGACCCCATATGAAATGAAAATGTTTAAAAATTAAGAATTTTAAGATATTGACAGGGGAGTATTAAACCAATCCCAGGCCCTATGCAACTGTACAAGTCATTCGCCCTTCAAGCCCACCATGGTTAGACCCTTGAAAACGTGTGCAAATATTGGAATAAAGTATTTTTCCAACAGAGAACCATTGGCTGTAGTAAAATTCTCATTTGATTTTGACACCCCCAAAATTTTTAGAAGCACTGCTTAGACAAATTAGAAAAGAAAGAAGCTTTGTGCTTGAAAAGTTCTCTGCTCCCAGGCAGGCAGTATATCTTTTGGCTTCAGTGGTTGGTCTTGGCAGGCCTTAGGCCGAGCTTCCTGCCAGTTAGCTTTCCTTAGTTCCAGTGACACCATCACTGTAGGAACAGTATATTCTGTTGGGTATTTGATAGGTAATCTACTGAATATACTTTTCTCCTTTCCCCTGAACTCTGTTTCTGAAGCATACAGATTCTTGTCTAATTGATGGGCACTTACGTTCATTTGGAGCAGACACTAGTGTAGTTCATTACGCTAGGAATTTGGGCTCAACATTTCTGAAGGTGCTTGGTGAACTCTAGACAGGGCTGCAGCATTGCACAGTTTCTGGGTGTGTATTAATCAGGTTGGGTTGCTGTAACAAAGCACCACAAACTGAGTTGCTTGAACAATAGAAATTTATTGTCTCAAAGTTCTGGAGGTTCTAAGTGCAAGATCAAGATGTCAGCAGGGCCATGATGCCTCTGAAAGAGTTAGGGAGGGATCAGTTTTGGGCCTTTCACCTATCTTCTGGTAGTTCCTTAGCTTGTGGAAACATAACTCGATGTCTTTACGTGGCTTCTCCTTACATGTGTGTCTGTATCCATATTTTCCCATTTTAGAAAGACACCAGTCGTATTCAATGGAGGGGCTCACTTTATTCCAATATGACTTCATCTTAAGAAATTTTATCTGCAACAGCCCTATTTCCAAATCAGGTCACATTCTGAGGTATAGGGGTGGGACTTCAACATATGAAATTTGGGGGCACACAATTCAAGACATAATGGAGGCATGTTCAGATCATTATTTAGGTATGGCTGCTGCCAGTATTGTATAGTTCACAACCTAAGTGGTTGTACAAAGAAGCTTTGTCTGCTTTAGTAACTTAGTGATGTGTTTGTGAAGGTGAGTTTTTGTAATACATAAGCCACGTTGAATTACTTGTTTGAGCTCCTGATTGTAGCATCATGGCTCTTAAATTTTTTTTATTATGCTTATCAATCAGTGGATTCCAAGGTCAAATTACCCTCACACCCACATGCCTGATCCTTATAATAGAATAATAACATGTACTGAATGCTTATTATATACTAAGAACTCTGCATGCATTATCTAATTTTATCTTCACAACAACTCTATTAGATAGTTACTGTTATTCGTTTATTTAACAGATGAGGACACTGAGATTAAGTGTGGTTATGTGACTTGCCTGTAGTCACATAGCTAATTAAGTGACAGGCTATGACTTGAACCCAGTTCTATCTGATTTCCAAACCCAAGCAACATTACATAGGGTGTGCACCATATTTTTAGAGGAATACTTGTATATGACAATTTATTCTTCAAAGCCTGTTTTATCAAGGGCCTTTCCTTTTTTCTAGGTCATTCCCTGATTAAGTATTTTCCATCCATATATATTTCTTGCAGGATTCTTAACCCTTTTCAGAGTAATCATCAGACCTTCCATAGGTTTTATTGCTATCTACTTCAGTAAATGTAAGAATATTCAACCTGAAGCAATTAAAATTACAAATAGTAAATGGTGAGTGGGTTTATATATTTGAGTCATGTGTTTTACAGGTCCTAAGGAGAACACAGAAATTAACTCATTTCTTTGACACAGGTGAGACTAGAGCCCTAATACTACCAGAGAATTTCCTATTAGTGATAAGCAAAATTATTTTCAACTAATTTTTTCCTTGTTCAGGATGATGTGCTCTGTGCTGAGGCAAGGGACATGATTTCTTCAATAAACACTTTTTTACTTTGTTCCTTTTTTCCCAGGTAGCAACTAGCATTCTCTTTCTCAGAGTGATAGTTCAATTATATTAATGCATGTGAGTAGATAGGCTCTTTTCCAGGTGTAAGAACAGTGTTGGTTAGGAGGCAGAGACCTGGTATCCTCTCATTTATGGGGAAGTTCTGATATCAGAAATTACATTTTGTCTGGATACTTCTTGTCTCACTTGCCCATCTGTACAGGAAATATATGATAGATTCATCGTTCTAAAAATCCTGATTAGTCTTGACTGATAGTTCATGTTAAGCAAGTAGAAAAGAAAGATAAGGTGCTTTATTTCAATATAGTATACTTAGTTGAATATATGTTTGGAAAAAGTCCAACCATGTTAATATGAGAATGGTTTGCATGACACTGATGTAACCTGGCAGCCAAGGAGAGTGGACTGTAATGTGCATGTGTGAAAAATGATTGCTGCAGTGTACTAGTCAGTGGGGGCGGTAGACGCCATTGAGTTACATGTGTACTGTGTGGTTGTCGCATTCAAAATGACTGAGCAAGTAGAACAACGAATCTGTATCAAATTTTGTGTTAAGCTTGAGCATTTCTCCATGGAGACTATTTGGATGATTCAAAAGGCCACAGCTATGGGGAACTGGTGACTGGCAGCTTCATCATGACAACGCACCCACTCATGCATCATGTCTTGTGCAGTTTTTTGGCGAAACATCAAATCACCCAGGTGACTCAGCCCCACTACAGCCCAGATTTGGCGCCCTGCAACTTCTGACTTTTCCCAAAACTAAAATCGCCTTTGAAAGGGAAGTGATTTCAGACCATTGATGAGATTCAGGAGGTCCCGGGGTACCTATTTTGAAGGGGACTGAGACATCATTGTCTTATATACAGTGTTTCTTGTATCTTGTATCTTCTTCAATAAATATCTCTATTTTTCATATTACATGGCTGGATAGCTTCTGGATAGACCTTGTATATCCTAGTAACAGTTTTAGTTTATTCATAGGAGGAAAGAAAATATATCTGGAAAATGTTTACTGCTCCCAGGAGCAAAATATTCAAGCTTATAGGTGGCATTGAGATGTCATGATTGGTGGCAATCACTTGACTAACATGAATATTGAGTCTTTTAAATATATATATATATATATTTTATTGATTATGCTGTTAACAGTTGTTTCAATTTTACCCGTTTGCCCCCCTCTACCTGGTACCTCCCCCATTCCCTCCAGCAATCCTCCCCCCCCCCTTAGTTCATGTCCATGGGTCATGCATATAAATTCTTTGGCTATTCCATTTCCTGTACTGTTCTTAACATCCCTACTTTGTACCTACCAATTTGTACTTAATCCTTGCATCTCTTCCTCCATTCCTTTTTCCCCTTCCCAGCTGATAATCCTCCAAATGATCTCCATATCTATGATTCTGTTCCTGTTCTGCTTGTTTGCTTAGTTTGTTTTTTAGATTCAGTTGTTGATAGTTGTGAACTTATTGCCATTTTAATGTTCATGGTTTGGTCATCTTTTTCTTAAATAAATCCCTTTAGCATTTCACCAAGTCATTATTACATGAAATGTTAAAGGCATTTCTTTAATATTGAGTCTTTTGTTAAGACAGTGGAAGTCATATGTTTGTTTCTATGGTCTTATTCTTTTGAAGTTCAAATATTTGAAGCCAGATACCCAAATACATACATCTGGAGCGTATATCCTTGGAAGTGTGTGTTATTAAAAGTTTTTTTTAGCATTATACTTTGATCAGTATAACATGTTAAAGATTTGTTCAGTTATAAATGATATAAAATCAAACTCAAGCAAAAAGATTTATTGGTTCATTTAGGGGAAGAGTGCAGGTACTTTCAGAGTTGGTTTAAATTTTAGGGTTGGTTTGACTCAGAGGCCTAGAGTTAGTGTCATGAGTCTGGTTTATGATCTAATCTGCTCTGTCTTCATGATGTCATGTCACCTTGAATTTATTGTTGATTCTACCTTATGTCAAGATGTCTATCAAGTATCTCTGGGGCTTACTTAGTCCCCCCTCCACATCAAGAAAGAAAGGGAGAGAGGGATAATGATTGAGGGAGAGAGAGAGACATACTATTTCTGGAAGCAAGTTCTCTCTGAATAGGAAGGAAGACGATCAAACCATTTTTTTGGCCAGAGTTGTCATGTTCTCATTTGTGAGCCAGTGTCCCTGAGGGAATGAGTTGAGGCTGATTAGTATAAATAGTGGCTCCATGTTCTACTCCTCAATTCTAAAGTGGAGTGAGCTTCATAAAACAGGTGTGGGTTCTGGAGGAAAATCAGGAGAGTTTGCAAAGTAAATGAGGATGGATGCATATTTAAAGAGTTGAGACTCATGACACAATTTATCTGATAGTTTTCTTTTATACACTCATGTTAGCAGTTACGTGTGAAACTGGCTTGTTAATGAAAAAAAGACCTAGATCAGGGTTTGACTTCCAAAGAATTTAGTTTCAAATTCTACTCCTTCTTAGTAGTATAGGCCACACCAGACCAAATTGAAGGATTGTCGTCCTTTTAGCTTGTTAAAAAGTCTTGGTGTCTTGGTTTTGAATTTGTAAAGCATTAAATTGAGTATCTGACCGTCATTTTTCTATACCAAATACCATTTGGATGACTGAATCTGAGGTTGCATCAAGACAGTATAAATGACCCAAACTTTATTTCTGTTTTTTTTCATATTGATCTCAGCATGGCTGTTCTTTCTGATACTGAACTTCACTCTTTAATAAATAAAAGATATGTTTCCACATGGGTCCCCTAGGTGCCTGACATATATTGTACAAAAATTATAACACTGATAAAAGTAAAATAGTTAATACTGAGAGGCAAGAATGAAGGTAGTAGCCAGAGCTGAACTGAGTGCTATGTGCTAGGAAAGCACTGTGCTAAGTGCTTTATCCACATTGTTCTACTTGTTCATCACAATGGCCCTGGGAAGGAGGTACTGTCATACGTCCATTAAACAGATGGAGAAACTTAGGTAAAATAATATGCATAAGGCTGTATAGACAGGAAATGTTTGAGCCAAAACACAGAACTCTAACGCTGGGCGTTGTGCTCTTCTTAGACACCACTGGTCTGCTCCATCTGGTGTTCAGTTTGGAATTTCTGGGAAGTTACGTTGTCTTTAAGTCCTTCTGAAGTTAGTGGTAGAGGATTGAAATAGAGCTTTACCATTTTGTGCCTTGGAAAGACCTAACCCAAAGGTCCTTCACAAAAAATTTGTATTTGCTTCAATAGCCAAAACAATTTTCAGAAAGGGCAGAGTTGGAGAACTCACACTTCCTGATTTGAAAGCATATTACAAAGCCACAGTAATCAAAACAGTGTGGGACTGACATAAAGCCACACAAATACACCAGTGGACTACAATAGGGAGCTCAGAAATAAATCCTTACATATATGGTCAAATGATCTTTGACAATGGTGCCAAGACCACAAAATGGGTAAAGGACAGTTTTTTCAATTAATGGAGTTGGGAAAACTGGATACTCACATATAAAAGAATGGATTTCAACCCCCCCTTTTTCATACCATATACAAAAATTAACTCAAAATGGATTAAGGATCTAAAAATAAGATTCTAAATGAAATTCCTAAAGGGAAACATGTAAGAAAAGTTTTATGACACTGGACTTGGCAATAATTTCTTGAATATGACAACAAAAGCTTAGGCAAAAAAAGTAAAATTGGGCGAGTAGAATTACATCAAATTAAAAATCTTTGTACATCAAAGGATGTAATCAACAGAGTGAAAAGGAAACCTATAGGACCATAGAAAATATTTGTAAATTATATACCTGATAAGGGGTTAATACCCAGAATATGTAAAAAACTCCTGTAGTTCAATGACAGACCTAATCCTAGCCTGATTAGAAAATAGGCAAAAGAGTTGAAAGGACATTTCTCCAAAGATGACATACAAATGGCCAACAGGATATAAACAAATGGTAAACATCAATAATCGTAAGAGGAGTTCAAATGAAAAGTACAATGAGATATTACCTCCACATATCAGAATGGCTGTTACAAGAAAACAGAAAATAAGAGCTGGTGAGGAGTGGAGAAATTGCAAATCTGGTGCACTGTTAGGAGCGGAGGATTGTAAAATGGTACCAGTGCTGTGGGACACAGTATGGAGGTTTCTCATAAAATTAAAAATAGAACTACGTTATGATCCAGCAATTTTATTTCTGGGTATCTACCGAAAGAATTGAAAGCAGGGTCTCAAAGAAGTATTTTCAACTCTTGCTTAGCACTATTCATAATAGGCAAGAGGTGGAGGCAACCCAAATGTCTGTTAACAGATGAATGGATAATCACAATATACTGTATATATACAATAGAGTATTATTATTCAACCTTAAAAAGGAGGGAAATCTGTCATATGGTGCAACATGATAAACTTGGAGGACATTATGGGAAGTGAAATAAGCTGGTCACAAAAAGAAAAATACAGTATGATTCCACTTACATGAAGTAACTAGAGTGGTCAAATCATAGAAACGGAACTTAGAATGATTGTTGCCAGGGGCTGGGGGTGGGGAGGGAGGAGAATTTTTTATCTTAATTTTTTAATGGATATAGAATTTCAGTTTTACAAGATGAGAAAGTTTTGGAGATCTGTTGCACAGCAATGTGAATGTTATCAACAACATTGAACTGTACACTTAATAGATGGTAAATTTTATGATACATGATTTTTTACCAGAGTTTTCAAAAATTGTGTTTTTCCTCCTGATACTAGTTTAACTACTTAATTGAGTTATTTCAACTTCTGACTCAAGGTTGCCAAACCCGAGCCTATAGTCTGAATGTGGCCCACAGACACATTCAGATGGACCCAACAATCCAGTTTTGACAAAATATGCATTAGTGCTCAACATTTTATTTTATTTTTATTTATTTATATTTATATATTTTTTGTATATTTTATTGAGTACACTCTTACAGTTGTCCCATTTTCCCTCTCTTTATCCCCTCTGTCTTGTACCCCATCCCATCATCCCCGCACCTCTTGGTTCATGTCCATGGCTGTTCATATCAGTTCTTTGGCTTCTTAATTTCCTATACTATTCTTAGCCTCCTTCTGTCTATTTTATTTTATTTTTTTGTCAAAATTTTCCCACCACCACTTTCCCCGGCCCCACCCTCAATCCTTCCCCCATTTGGCTTTGTTTATGGGTCCTTTATGCACGTTCCTTGATGACCCTTCTCCTCCCTTGCCCTGTCATTGCCCTCCCTCCTCCCCTCTGACTACTGTCAGTTTGTTTTCTATTTCAATGTTGCTGGTTATATTTTGCTTGCTTGTTTATTTTGTTGATTAGGTTCCATTTATAGGTGAGATCATATGGTATCTGACTTGTTTCACTGGCTTATTTCACTTAGCATAATGCTCTCCAGTTCCATCCATGCTGTTGTGAAGCGTAATAGCCCCTCTTCCTTTCAGCTGCATAGTATTCCATTGTGTAAATGTACCATAGTTTTTTGATCCACTCATTTAATGTTGGGCACTTAGGTTGCTTCCAGTTCTTGGCTATTGTGAATTGGCTGCTATGAACATTGAGGGTGCATAAGTTCTTTTGAACTGGTGTTTCAGAATTCTTAGGATATAATCCCAACAGTGGACTTGTTGAGTCAAAAGGCAGTTCCATTTTTAGTTTTGTGAGGAAATTCCAAACTTTTTTCCACAGAGGTTGTACCAGTCTTCATTCCCACCAACAGTGGACTAGGATTCTCTTTTCTCCACAACCTCACCAGCACTTGTTGTTTGTTGATTTGTTTATGATGGCCATTCTGGGTGGTGTGAAGTGGTATCTCATTGTGGTTTTAATTGGCATTTCTCTGATGGCTAGTGATGCTGAGCATCCTTTCCTGTGTCTCTGGGCCCTGCGTATGTCCTCCTTGGAGAAGTGTCTGTTCAGGTCCTTTGCCCATTTTTTAACTGGGTTGTTTGTCTTCCTAGAGTGGAGTCGTGTGAGTTCTTTATATATTGTGGAGATAAGACCCCTGTCCAAGGTATCATTGGCAAATATATTTTCCCATATGGTTGAATCCCTTTTCTATTTGCTGATGATTTATTTAGCCATGGAGAAGCTTCTTATTTTGATGAAGTCCCATTTGTTTATTTTTTCTTTTATGTCCCTTGCCGTAGGGGATATATTGGTGAAAATATTGCTGCATGGAATATCTGAAATTTTCCTGCCTATGTTCTCCTCTGGGACTTTTATGGTGTCATGACTTATATTTAAGTCTTTTATCCATCTGGAGTTTATTTTTGTGTGTGGTATAAGTTGGCAGTCAAATTTCATGTTTTTGCAAGTAGATGTCCAGACCTCCCAATACCATTTGTCGAAGAGGCTGTTTTTACTCCATTTTATGCTTCTGCCCCTTTTGTCAAATATTAATTGACCGTAGAGACATGGCTTTGTTTCTGGGCTCTCTATTCTGTTCCATTGATCTATGTGTCTGTTCTTATGCTGGTACCAGATTGTTTTGATTACAGTGGCTTTGTAACATAGTTTGTTATAGGGTATTGTGATCTCTCCTATTTTGTTCTTCTTTCTCAGGATTGCTGAGGCTAGCTATTTGGGGTCTTCTTCGGTTCCATATAAATTTTTGAAATATTTGTTCTGTATCTGTGAAATATATCATTGCCTTTTTAATAGAAATTGTGTTGAATCTATAGATTGCTTTGGGTAGTATGGGCATTTTGATGATGTTAATTCTTCCAATCCATGAACATAATATATGCTTCCATTTATTTGTATCATCCTTAATTTCTTTCTTCAGTGTTCTCTAGTTTTCGAAGTACAGGTCTTTTACCTCCTTGGTTAGCTTTATTCCCAGGTATTTTATTTTTTTGTTGCTATAGTAAATGGAATTTTTTCCTATTTTCTGTTGCTGATATTTCATTATATACAAAAATGCCTTCAATTTCTGTATATCAACTTTGTATCCCACTGTTTTTCCAAATTCACTTATTAGGTTGAATAGTTTTTTGGTGGAGTCTGTCGGGTTTCCTATGTACGCTATCATGTCATCTGCAAATAATGACAGTTTTACTTCCTCCTTTCCAACTTGGATGCCTTTTATTTCTTTTTCTTGCCTTATGACTGTGGCTAGGGCATACAATACTATGTTGAAGAGAAGTGGTGAAAGTAGACATCCTTGTCTTATGCCCAATCTTAGTGGGAAAGCTTTTAGTTTTTGCCCATTCAGTATAATGTCGGATGTAGGTTTCTCGCATATAGCTTTTATTATGTTGAGGTATGCACCCTTTATTCCCAATTTGGTGAGTGTTTTTATCATACATGGGTGCTGTACCTTATCAAATGCTTTTCCCACATCTATTGATATGATCATGTGATTTTTGTCTTTCCTTTTTTTTATTTGATGTGTTATGTATATTGATTTGTGAATATTGTGCCATCCTTGCATCCCTGGGATGAATCCCACTTGATCATGGTGTATGATCTTTTTAATATATTGCCGGATGCGGATTGCCAATATTTTGTTGAGGATTGTAGCATCTACGTTCATCAGTGATATTAGCCTGTAGTTTTTCTTTGTTGTGTCTTTATCTGGTTTTGGGATTAGGATGATGCTGACCTTATTAAATGAGTTTGGGAGGCTTCTTTCTTCTTGGATTTTTTGTAATAGTCTGAGGAGGACAGGGATTAGCTCTTTCTTAACTGTGTTGTAAAATTCTCCTGTGAAACCACCTGGTCCATGGCTTTTGTGTGCCTGTAGCTTTTGGATTATTGCTTCAATTTCACCAGCTGTTTTCAGCCTGTTCAGGCTTTCTGCTTCTTTTTTATTCAGTTTTGGAAGATTATATGTTTCTAGAAATTTGTCCATTTCATCCAGGGTTTCAAATTTCTTGGCATATGGTGTTCCTAAAACTTTCTTACAATCTTTTGTATTTCTGTGATATCAGTTGTGATTTCTCCTCCTTCATTTCTGATTTTATTTATTTGTGTCCTTTCCATTTTTTTCTTGATGCATCTGGTAAAAAGCTTGTCTATTTTGTTTATCTTTTCAAAGAACCAGCTCCTGGATTTATTGATGCTTTGAATTGTGTTTTAGTCTCTATGTCATTCAGTTCTGCTCTGATCTTGATTATTTCCTTCCTTCTGTTCACTCTGGGCTTTGTTTGCTGTTGTTTCTCCAGTTCTTACAGACATAGGGTTAGGTTGTTTATTTGAAAGGTTTCTACTTTTTAATTTAGGTCTGTATTGCTATGAGCTTTCCTCTCACGACTGCCTTCACTGTGTCCCACAGGTTTTGGACTGTTGTATGTTCATTTTCATTTGTTTCCAGAAACATTTGGATTTCTTCTTTGATCTCATTATTGACCTATTCGTTGTTTAATAGCATACCTTCAGTCTCCATGAGTTTGAATGTTTTTGAGTTTTTTCCTTGAGGTTGCTTTCTAGTTTTAAGCCCTTGTGATCTGAGAAAATGCTTGATATGATTTCAGTTTTCTTTAATGTGTTGAGGCTTGTTATGGGTCCTATCATATAGTCTATTTTTGAAAATGTTCCATGTGCATTTGAACAGAATGTGTAGCTTGCTTCTTTGGGATGAAAGATTCTGTATATCAGTTAGGTCCATTCGATCTAATATGTTCCACATAATTCAGTTCCATAATATCCTTGTTGATACTTTGTTTGGAAGATCAATCCATTGTTGACAGTAGGATATTAAAACACCCTACTATTAGTGTATTGCTGTCTATATCTTTCTGGAAGTCCTCCAGGATTTTCCCTGTATATTTGGGTGCTCCTTTGCAGGGTGCATGTAGGTTTACTATGTTTATGTCTTCTTGATGGATTCTCCCTTTAAATATTATTAAGTGTCCTTCCGTGTCTCTTCTTATGGCCTTTGTATTGAAGTCTATTTTGTCCGATATAGGTATTGCTACCCAAGCTTTTTTCCCTGTCCATTTGCTTGGGATATTTTTTTCCAGTCCTTCACTTTCAGTCTGTGTAGGTCTGTTGTTCTGAGGTGGGTCTCTAGTAGGCAGCATGTGTGCAGGAGTGGTTTTCTTATCCATTCAGCTACTCTGTGTCTTTTAATTGGAACATTTAATCCATTTACATTTAAAGTTATTATTGATAGGTACTTATTCATTTTTTCCCTATGTACTTGTTTGTGTTTCCCTCGCTCTCACTCTTTTTCTTCATCTTCTTAAAACAGTCCCTTTAGCATATCTTGCAGTGCTGGTTTGGTAGAGGCGTATTCTTTTAGCCTTCTTTTGTCTGAGAAACTCCTTATTTCTCCTTCCATTTTAATTGATAGCCTTGCTGGGTAGAGTAGTCTTGGCTGCAGGCCTTTACTTTTCATTAGTTGGAATATTTCTTGCCATTCCCTTCTGGCTTGTAGTGTTTCTGTGGAGAAATCAGCTGCTGGCCTTATCAGGGCTCCCTTGTATGTTACTTCCTGTTTCTCCCTTGCTGCCTTTAAGATTCTCTCCTTGTACTTGATATCTGCCATTTTAATTCTTATGTGCCTTGGAGTGGGTCCCTTTGGGTTCCTCTTGAGTGGGACTCTATGTGCTTCCTGGACTTGTGTGACTTTTTCTGTCCTCAAATTAGGGAAGTTTTTCCATCATTACTTTTTCCAACAGGTTTTCTATCCCTTATTCCTATCCTTCCCCTTCTGGTATTCCTATTATACGGATATTATTATGTTTCATGTTGTACTGCATTTTCATTAATACCTCTTTGTTCTTTGTGAGCCTTTTTCATTTTCTTGCTCTTTCTGTGAGTTTTTTTCCACCATGTCCTCCAGCTCATTGATTCAAGCCTCTACTTCATATATTCTACTTGTGATTCCTTCTACTGTGTTCTTCAATTCAGAAATTGTATTCTTCATTTCCTCTTGGTTCTTGTTGTTAGTTTCTCTGTTCTTTTTCATGCCTATATAGTTTGTAGTAAGTTCCTCATAGTTTCCCTGTAGTTTTTTTTGTAATTCTCACTGAGCTCATTGAGTTCTTTAAGCTTCCTTATAACTAGGATTTAGAACTCAATATCTGATAGTTTTCTCGCCTCTATTTCATTTAGTAGTCTTTTGGGGGATTCCTCTTTGCCTTTCGATTGGGGGTTGTTTATTTGTCTTCCTATTATTTTGCTGGCTGAGCAAAACCACAAAGCCCAGGAAAAAAAATCCACCATCACAAAAATAACTCCCTCCTACAATCCCACTATCAACAGCAAATGAACCTATCTTAATAAGGCTATAAAGAGATTAAGAGTTTTATAAGAAAGAAGAGAAATAAAGTATAGTATAAAGTCAAGTGACTGAATATGCACCAACTTAATGGACAAGAATTGAATATTAAAAAACTGTGTGGTAAAGAAAATATTGCAAATCATGGAGAAGCCCATAGTGGAGTTCATCTCAATAGCCTCTAGTATTTAATGATGTTTTTTCATTCTGGATCCCCCTCTGATGATGTCATATTTTGACTCCGTCTGATCTTAGGCAGCCTGTTCCAGACTTCCCTGGATCTACTGTCTGTGACTGTCTCCTTCAGTTAATCTAGTCAACTTTGTGCTCAGAAGTCAGGCTTAAGCATCATTGGGTAGGGAAGAATCTCTCCTGGGGTTCGGGCTAATGTTTTCCATCAGGCTGCTGCTGCTCAGAGGGCAGTGATCTGTGTGAGCTTGATGGCTGCTGCCTTATGGGGGACGATTCAGCACCAGGATCCCGGAGGCTACTCTCTCAGTTCTCTCCTCAAAGTCTTTGTCCCCAGTCTTTTCTTAAGCATCTCTAGTCCACTCTGTCCCCCGCCCCCGCCCCTTTCACAGTGGTCTACTGTCCTTAGCTGCCACTCTGCACTCAGCAGTCAGCCTTAAGCACCACTGGGCCAGGGCAGAGTCCCTCCTGTGGGCGGGGCTGTTGTTTCCTCTCAGGCTGCTGCCACCACCCAGGGGAGTGGTCTGCCTCAGCAAGATGGCTGCTGCCGCATTCTCAGCACTGGGGTGCCGGCTACTACTTTCTCAGTTCTCTTCCAAAGCCTCCATCCCCAGTCTTTCCCCAGGTGTCTCTAGCCCATTCTGCTTGTACCTTTGTTGGAGCCCAGAGTAAGTGACTGCAGATGAAAATTTATGTGTTGTCCATTTAAATGGGTGTTTCAATCTCCAGCTGCCCGTCTCTGGCAGAGAGCAGTCCAGATGCTTTTCCCAGCTGGTTGTTATCTGTGTATGTTTTGGGCTCTGGTGCTGCAGGCTGGAGATCCCCGCTTATGGTTTAGACTCCACTCTTCTCAGAGGGATCCAACTGGCCTCTTAAATATTCCTCTGGTGCTGCTGCCTGCAGGTGCCCAGCGAACCTTCTCCCATCTCCACTGGACTCCTTACCGGTCTGGTTGTGCTGAACTGACTCTTCTGTCTGTGAGAGGTTATAGGGCTTCTTTCTCGCTATTGTTCAGTCATTCGTTCCAGCTTATATCTCCACAATTTAGTTGTAATTCCAGATTGGTCCTGGGAGGAGGTCAGTGTGACTCCTCCGCCATCTTGATCTCCTCCTAGTGGTCAACATTTTATAAGATTAGGAAATTTCACGTGAACATCTCTCCTTCTAGCTTTCTGAAAAAACTGGAACATCTGGCAACTCGGGGCAGACAGCCGAAATGTTTCCACGTTGTTTTTCTCCAAGTGTGGTGGTTCCGTGAGTTTTATAACTGAGGAAAGATAAGTACATGTTTTGTAGTTTATTGCACTGACCCTGGATTAATAGCACTGGATGAGTCATATTATCATTATATCTGATTTTTTTTTCTTTAATGAGCTGTCTGGTAAATAAATGCCTGTATAGAGAAAGAATTCAGAGACCCAAGGGCCTTCCTCTTCATGGGAGTTTAAGAAGAATAGTTACTTGTGCAAAAGTTAAAAATCATGGCTGTTTGAAAGTTCATGTTGGCCCAATATTTTATCTTATATGTTTTTTTTTATCATGTAGTCTTTCAAGATAGAGACTGGACAAGCAGCAGTAATGCATTTTGTAAAGCTGTGCAGAGCATGACGTTCATGTGTGCATGAAAGTGTGTGTGCACAAGTCATTTTAGAAATGCTGTATGTTTCATGCTGGGTCTGTTTCATTTGTGCAGTAGAGCTTAGACAATGCAGTTTCATGTGTGAATAATAGTGACCAACATTAGAGAAGGTCTTAGTTTTCAGTTCTGGTGGACTAGAGATGTTTAGAGAACCTTCCTGTTAGGAGACTTGGGTAATAAATTTCCTGTGCCCTGAGTGTTATTCCTTCAAGGGCTGACTGATGTGCTGAGTCCTTATCTACACTTTCCAGAAGTGACGCTGGCATCTCACACAGCTGACCTCTGTTTTTGCAGAGATATGACTGTAGTTACCCATCACTGGCACAGGACTTGTGAAGATGGGCGGTGGATTAGGGAAACCCAACAAAACGAGCTAGTTGAACCAAACTAGGCGTTGTAGCTGTCGGGGCTTGATAGTGATCAAAGTGACAGATGTTTGGAGTCGATTTCCCAAATTTTGTTTAACTGCTTTTATCCATTAAATTGGTCAACAGCAGCACTTGCTGGTAAAAACAGGGAACAGCAGACTCCATGTTTCCTGTCAGCTGTTGGGGATGTTCTCCCTTTTCTTTCCCCTTTCTTCTCCTCTACATTTATATTCTCTTTCCCTCCCTTCCTAAGCTCAATTGAATTTATATATTTTTTTAATTCCAAAAGAATGGTAACATATATAGACAAACTTAAGTTTCCTACTCACCATCCCCAATCATGCCCTTTTAAAAAAGTCAATATTTACAATTTGGTTTGCAGAATCAATAATTCTGCTCATGCAAATAATATATGTGTATAGAAAAATTTGTTTAAATTTTTACAAAAGGCGACTTATATAATATACAGTGTCCAGTAACTTTCTTTATTTTTCTCACATGACTTCATTGACATCGCTCCAAATTAGTAAATGTAGCTAAAAATCATTATTTTTAATGGCTGCAGAATATTTCATAGTACTATGACCTCTTCATAATTTATTCACATAACTACCCATCAATTGATTCAGATTGTTTACAAATCCCTCCCTCTCCCCCAAAACCCCAAATACTGTTGTTTATTTAACTGCATTTTTGGAGAGTCTTTACCATGTGATATTTGAAGAAGAAGGTTAAAAGGCTTGTTCTTTTTTATTTTGCTTTCATTACTTGATGATTTCATTTGGTTTTGTGAGCTTAAGTCTTTAGCTCTTCTAATTTGCTAATTTATCTCTCAGGATCTTTCCATTTTGGATATCTATGCTGTAATGCACGGTGTTTCAGTCTTGGCACTATTATAATTTTGGGCCAGGTAGTTCTTTGTTGTGGGGGCTGTCCATATACTGTAGGATATTCAACAGCACCCCTGGCTTCCACTTACTTGATTGTGGGAGCATGCTAATGCCCCTCTTAAGTTGTGACAACCCCAGATGTCTACAGACGCTTTCATATGTTCTCTGGGAGGCAAAATCACCTGGTTGAGAACCACTGCTTTAAAAGTATAATCTATATAAAGTATATATTTAATAATTATGTTGCAAAAAATTATTTTTCGTATATGTTCATCTACACTTGACAACATGAGTCTAATGCCACATAGTATTTAGCAGTGAATCTCAATATTAGGTTCCAAATAATGAACTTCAGTTGGCTTATGTGTACAAACAGCGTTGGGGCCTGCATCTACACAGGGTCCTCCATTGTAAGGCATGCTATCTTAATCACAGTTTGAGGATTTCTTGGCTGTGGTTGGGGCACACCTACTCAATTAGAGAAGCACAGGAGTGCCATTTTACTCTCATGTCATTTTATTCAAATAATATTCAAGCACTTAATATGGCGTACATAGCCCTACCCATGGCACTCTGGGTATTTCAAATGTGGAAGAGTCAGTGCCCTCCTTCTCCCTCTTCTACAGGCTTCCTCCAACTTTTGACCTTGGGCAAAATAGCGCTTGGGAGGATCCTTGGGGGTCTCTGTACTTTCAGCATATTCTATAATTATTTCCTGCAAATAGATGCATTGTATAATTATTTAAGTAGCTTCATAATTTACAAATGACTATGATTGATTTTTTGAATTAATAGAATGTGTATCAGCATATCTGAACAGAGCTGAGCATTAGGCCCTTAGTTAGAAATGTGGCCCGTTATCAAAGCATTTTTTTTTCTTTTTTTTTACAAAAAGTCAGATTGCCTTGTGTTGGTTTCACTTAGTCTCCTTTTCAAATAGGTGACTATTGAGATTACTAATATTTCTAGGAGCTGGGGAATAAGCCTGTGTGCATCTCCCTTCTTATTTTTTTCTTTAATCTTCACCTGAGGATATATTCATTGATCTTAGAGAGAGAGGGAGAGAAGAAGGGAGAATGGGGGAAAGAGAGAGAGAGGGAGAAAAGAGAGAAAAATCGATGTATTGATGTGAGAGAGAAACATCGATCAGTTGCTTTCTGTACGTGACCCAATATAGAATTGACCCAGCAACCTTTTGGTGTATGGATGATGCGCAAACAACTGAGCTACCTGGCCTGGGTGCATCTCCCTTCTTTTGCCTTAATAGCATGCTAACTATGAACCAACGTCACTCCAATAAATTTAATAAAATATAGTGAGCTAAGATGATTGGGATTTCATTGTCATGTCTTTGGTTGGTATTTTAGTTTCATAGTTTTGTTGTCAGGGCAATAGGCAATCATTAAAGTTTGCATACATTTATTTAAAAACAATAATGTCATTCAGGCTGCTTTGCATTTGTAATTTATTTATTTACACACACATTACTACCCACATCAAGATTTAAAATGGTCTGAACACTTGTAGAATGACCTCCTGTGTCTCTGTCAACCACTAACCACCACCTAAAAGAATCATTAGCCTGACCTTTATCATTCTGACTCAGTTTTACTCATTCTTGAACTTCATGTAAATAAGAATCCGCCAATATTCCTTTGCCTCTTTTAAAAATATATATTTTATTTATTTATTTTTAGAGAGAGGGGAAGTGAGGAAGAAGAGAGAAGGAGAGAAACATGGATATGCAAGAGACACATCCATGAGTTGCCTCCTGCACACCCGCAACTGGGAACAGGACCCCACAGTCCAGACATGTGCTCTGACTGGATCTAACTGGCAACCTTTCGGTTGGTTTGCGGAACAATGCCCAAACCACTAGACCACACCAGCCGGAGCCTTTAGCCTCTTTTTAAGAAAGTCTGATGTAGTACACTTTCAATTAAAAAATACAGAAAGTTCTATAATCACTTCATGTTGCAAAGAAATCATCTTTGGTTTTAAAAAAATAATGAATTTTCTTACCTCATTTAAAAATCAGTCTGTTCATAAAATTTAAATGTATTTTTATATCTAGTATATTATTTTATTTTTATTTTTAATTAAATGTCATTGATTATGGTGTTACAGTTGTCCTGATTTTTCCCTCTTTGCCCCCCTCCACCCAGTAACGCCCGCTCCCTCAGGTAATCGTCCCACCATTGTTCATGTCCGTGGGTCATGCGTATAAATTCTTTGGCTACTCCATTTCCTATAGTTCACTTTACATCCTCATACCTATTCTGTAACTAGCTATTTGTACTTCTTAATCCTCTCACATCATCACCCATACTCCCATCCCATCTGGCACCCCATCACCCCTTATCCCACTTGGCAACCATCAAAACTCTGTCCATATGCATGATTCTGTCTCTGTTCTTCTTGTTTTCTTAGTTTGTTGTTGAGATTCAGTTGTCGATAGATATGTATTTTTGCCATTTTATTGTTCATAATTTTGATCTTCATTTCCATAAATAAGTCCCTTTAACATTTCATATAATAGTGGTTTGGTGACAATGAACTCCTTCAGCTTTTTCTTGTCTGGGAAGCTCTTTACCTGCCCTGTGATTCTAAATGGTAGCTTTGCTCGGTAGAGCAGTCTTGGCTGTTGATCCAT
>PVJD01015135.1:0-26183 GCA_004026545.1 Mormoops blainvillei | reverse complement strand
GCCGCCTCCCTAAGACCCCCTCGTTGAATGTGACCGCCACACACGAAGCTACTGAGGGAGGCACGGCTGCCTCCCGTGGGCGCCGCGGACGCCGGGGACTGGGCTTGCCCAGATTCCTCACCGCCCGACTCCTGCTACCGCCACCCTCGCTGACGGGCACCCCAGAGTCGGAGCTGATTTCGGCCCGTGTTCCCACACCGAGAGCCTGCAATCCCTCCCTCCCTATCCTGACTTTACAGAGGAGGAAACTGAGGCTCAAGGCCCATTACATTATCCTCACCTTCCTGCCCCTCCCTCACTTCATCCCCACCCTAGAGAGGCGGGAAGGCTGACTAAATCAGCTCTCACCATCCAGTACACTCAACCCCCCACCGAGACGCTGGTTCCGGGTAGACGGACGTCTGTAGACAGACAGGAGATGCCAGCTGCCCGAGGCTGTTAGGTGGGCTGCGACAGCAGGAGAGCCCAAGGGGTCTTCCCGGGCACCGGACGTTAAAAATCTGGATGACCATGAGGACGGCTGCCCGACTTGGTGAATTTGCTCAACATCGGGGAACTGTACGCTTAAAACAGGCGACTTTTAAAAAAGATTTCATTTCTTTTCACAGAGGGGAAGGCTCTTTTCACAGAGGGGAAGGCGGGGAGAAAGAGAGAGAAACATCCGTGTGTGGTCGCCTCTTGCGCGCCCCCTACTGAACACCTGGCCCGCAACCCAGGCATGTGCCCTGACTGGGAATCGAACCGGTGACCCTTTGATTCACAGGCCGGTGCTCAATCCACTGAGCCGTACCAGCCAGGGAAAAATAGGCGATGTTTACGGTCTGTACCTTATACACCTCAATGAAGTTTTAGAAAATCAACTTGATCTTAATGAGATCGAATGCCAATTCTGTTCAATTAGACATCACCCTAAGCAGGCACCTGCGGCAACCCAAAAGGGAGGCACACATCCGGGACAGGTGCAAATGACACCGAGCAACAGCCAGTTTACAGAGGCCCAACCCGAGTCTACGGTATGTCCACCGCAATCCTAGGAACCTAGGAGACGAAACACTAGCCACCAAATGTCACACAGGAAGCAATTCCACTCCAGGGAACATCTGGGCCATCAGGAACCCACACAGAAAAATACATTCGTTGTCCAAATACAGAACAGGCCGTGGAAAAGCAAACATGACAGGAAATTGGAGAAGGGTGAACGTTTACTTTTCGATAGGGAACTACGTTATGAATCATGCCCAACCTTCCCTTAAAGCAAACGCCATGCAGAAAAATGGGACCCCTAGGTCCCCCTTCTATGACGGCAGGCGTCTAACACTGTGTGGCTCTCAGAGATAACATGTACACTGAGAAAATGAAAATTTGCAGAAGGCAGCTAGCTTATTCGGTGCGCCACTTGAGAGCTAAACATGAACTGGGGAATAATGAAAACATCCAGCCTCATTTCAACTCGCTTTCCTGAAAAACACGTCCAGGATGGTTAAAAAATTACAAAATGGAGCTAGAATAATAAGCTGTACTAACTGAGATAAAAATGAAATATTTCCATGAGATAATCTTATTCTATATTTAGTTTGACTCAGTTAATGTAATTAACCAGGGTTATATCATTTTGCTAGCTTCAAACTTCCAATTATAAAGCTTCACATACAATTATTTGAACTACAATTGGTTTTTTATTTGCATGGGGAGAAAAAAATGAAGACAGCTCATTTTAATAACCCAATCTTCCGAACAAAAGGGAACTGCCTCCCGTGATATAAATAATGTAAACGGTACTTCAACGATGCCATGAACGTATCTGTGTTTCTATTCTGTCTTGAAACGCAGTGTAGCCACAGACGGGCGACCTCACCACCGGCTCTCCCTGCTGGTCTCTCTCCACCCCCACCCCATGCCCCGGCCACCCAGGCCCACTGCCCAGAAACTGGACACACATCTCCGCACTTTGTGTGTCCTGACATGCATGCAGCAGACAAAACCAACTTTCGTGAGGGCTCCTGAGAACAGTCTCCATTTCGGGCCCTTCTCAGAGATGTAGCTCTGCCACATGACACAGGACAAATTCGCCGGCCAACCGGCCAACGATAATTATTAGCATGGGGACGTGACAGGCTTCCGATTCAGACTTGGAGCAATTCACTGGCGTCTGGCTGACCTGCCTGGAATGTGAAATCAAGACCTGAACGAGGCTCCATCAGAAAGGCCAAATACTTCATGTAACTTCTCTTTCCTCTACCTCGGGCAGGGCAGGGACAGAAAAAGTGTCTTCCGAAAAGACACTCATCAGAACTCAATGTGTTCCTGCAGCTCCTCGGTCTCTGGAGAGTAGACAAAGGTGCACGAGAGGATGACAAACACATTTGACTTCCTGCCCTGGCCAGGTGTCTCCGTTGCTTAGAGCCCCCCAAAAAAAAAGTTTCAGGTTCGATCCCTGGTTAAGGTGCATACAGGAGGCAACCAATCGATGTTTCTCCCTCCTTCTCTCTCTCTCTCTCTCTCTTTCTCAAATCAATAAACATATCCTCAGGGGAGGGGGAAAACAAAAACACAGAAAACCTCTGACTGCCTGCCTCTGCTCTATCTCCACAAGAAGTGCCCTCTGAAAATTAACCTAAAGAGAAGCAATTTATTTTAAATCAGGAGATAAATATTCCAGTTTACCAAAGGACACCGAGTGTGGAGGTCGATCTTGACTAGTGTCAATGACACGTGACACTCAGTGTCTTCTGCTACTTAGAATCGTACAACTGTTACCTTCCATTTACAAACAAAGTTACCCTGCACATTCGACAGTCACAAGGGCAAAAACAGGGGTGGGCAACAAAAATTATACACAAAACCCAAAGCCAGTATATCAACCACGTCGAGTGAAACAACCCAACAGGAAGGTGGGCGCGGAAACACGGGCACTCGGTCTCACAAAACCCAAATCTTCAGCGAAGGGCTCGGCCAAGAGCCCTCCCGTCTGGAGGGGAGGCGAGGCGAGGCCTCACTGTCCTGCCCTCAGCCTGCAGCGTGGCCTGAGTCATTTAGACGATCTGTGTGGTCAGTGACTGTAACATCAGGAGAGAGTATCAAACTCAAGTGACAGGTTTCTCTTTTCAAAGCCTCTAAGGTGGAATGCTGGGGGGAAAAATAATCACTAACCACCATGGTGAATGAAATCTGTCTCTGGAAAAAAAGACAAGCGATAAACAGCCAGACGGAAGGCCCCCAAAGACTTCTATGACAACCCAGCCCCCACACTCTCTCCTGTCGCTGTCTTTGCAAGGTGTAATAGCCTTTTCCACAAAAAGCCGGTTCTGAGAGCCCCGAGGCCGTGCGTCAACGGAAGGAGCTGATTTATAAACAGAATTAGGCAATGATGAGAACCCCGCAGAGTCATGAAATGCTTGAGAAGCACAGCACGGTGGCAGTTTCCTTGTGCACCTGCCACTGAGATACTGTCATTTGCTCCCACACCCAAGTATTTTCTCCGCTTTAAGAACAGGCCAAATGCAGCAGATCTCAAAGGTACACGGTACCCTGTCACTGTGTGTTCTTCCCTCCCTGCGTCACATCACGGACAGCAATGTCTCGTCTTCAACTGACAGATCTCAGTCACTTAGCACACACGCAGCTGAAGCAGGGGACAGGGAATCCGTCTATATCCCACTTATGTGCCGGGACTTTAATAGCACCCATGTCCCCACCAGGTCCCGGTGGTCCGTGTTCTCTAAAATGTTTCTTCATCACAAATCCCTTCTCAGTGAAAAAGTTTTAAGCGTGTGTCCCCAACTCATGTCATTTATTTACTAACTTACAGACAGCTCTCAACCCACGCTGTGTGAGTTTTCCACAGATCACAAAAACAGATATTTTGTAAGTATGAGATAAAAGCTAAGCGGACATTGTAATAGTTCCTTCCTGTGCTCCAGTGAATACCGCTGTATACCTGCCACGATACATGCAATCCACCTGGGTCTGAGGCCACGTGGGGGGTTAAAACCTGCGACAAGTGTGAGCGTATTTTGCTGTGTATAATGCGCTCCTGTGTATAACGCGCGCGCACAGTTTGGGCCCGAACTTCCAGGGGAGAAAAAAAAACACCTTTCGTTTTAATGTTTTTTATTCAATTTTTTATACCCACGTATAATGGGCATTCTTATTTTTCCCTCAAAAATTTGGGCAGAAAAGTGTGCATCATACATGGCAAAATGCGGTCACTGTCCCACTGAAAGCTCTCACGCCAGCGGGCACACAGACACACGACGGCGTGGGGACCACTGCGCCACTGTAGAGGCCTGTGAGATTTATCGGGCAACTCAGCGACGCACAGGCCTCTCCCCTTGCGCTCGTGGGGTCTCCGTCCACTTCTGTCGTGCACTGGGCATGGGGCGTCATGAATTCTCATTTCTGCAGCCTCTGAGCTGGGTGCGTCTCTAACGCTGTGCCACTGGCCAGGCTCTTTGCGGTCTGAGCCTACACGTGCCTCGACAGGGTTGGCACTGGCACGGGATCTCCCATGTCTTACAAATACAAGCGTAGTACGATCTTCTTCCACAACGAGATTAGGAGTTCCGCCAAACCGTGTCTCGCAGACCAACCCGAGACGGTCAGCAACTGGCAACCACGGTTTTCAAGCTGGGGACTGTGGAGCCCGCGTCTTGACCAGCGAAGTTGGCGTGAAAGTTGCGTGGGACTCAAATGCCCGATGAGACTCTGCTGGAAAAAGAACCTCGGGCAGAGACCGGCGTTGAGACCGTCTCCCGGAGGGACCAAACAATAGGGACATCGATTCTCTACCCGGCAGCTTCTCTCAAATACAGCGTAAAACCCTGCGGCCACCTGGGACTGTGTAGTTGTCGTCCCTCACACCTGCATTCTGCTGACAGACCCATGCACCACGTGACCTGGGCAACAGCCCCCACTCCTTCAGCCTGTCGTGTGTGCCCTTCACAGATGTCAAGGTGACAGGACAACCGGAGGGTCACAGCTGACCCGGTCAGGACCAAGAATCACCTGTACCGAGGCACCAGGAATATCACGCATGGCTCAGCTGTGCGGAAGTTTCCTGATGATGCGCAGGGGCCGACCACAGGACCGCGCCGGCTATTAGCGATTTCAGAAATAAAATGGCATCCCAGACGGTAAGCGTCTTTTGGCCCAAATTTCCATCTCTTGGGAGGTTCAAAGGAGTGGACAATGTTTGGCAGAACGGAACGACACCAGCTGTGGGCCCAGACTCCAAGGCTTCACGGAGCACGTCGATCATACTAGAAGGAGACCGTGTCCCCCGCCCCCACGCTCCCACCTCTGCACTGCAACACGGGTGATGCCGGGCACCCAGCCCTCCGTGCGCTTGAGGTGGTTCTCCGTGTCCTGGGGAGCGGGATGCTGACCAGGTTGGGGGACAGGATCCTGGGCTGCCCCCGCCTCTGTCTTTTGGCTGGGGCTGGTGGCGAGTGTTCCAGAAAGGCGATGCTCCAGGTCCAAGGGAAACAAGCAAAAACAACTCTGGTGTGGTCTTTTAAGCATTGCAGCCACATCCACCTCGCAGGACAAACGGCAGGTTCCAAGGCAGATGCTGTCTTCGAATAAGCACTGCGGTCCTGGCCGGGTGGCTCCGTGGGTTGGAGCGTCGTCCCGATACGCCAGGGCTGTGGATTGGATCCCCGGTCGGGGCACATGCAGGAATCAACCAATGAACGCGTCAATAACTGGAACAACAAATCGACGTTTCTCTACGTACATCCATCGCCCCTTTCCTCTCTCTAACGTCAATTTTTTAAAATGGAGCAGCGCTGTGAACTTGGCCGTGAGCACCACTTCTGATCATTCCACAGGGTCTCGTGAGACCTGGAAACTACTTCACTCACAAGAATGATTCCCAAATACCCAACATTGCTGGCTGTTGCTTTTGTTAACTTTTAGTAAAATACGCAATTAAGTTACTAATGTTAAGTGAAATGCTGCCTATCTTACTCACAAGTAACACACTTACCAAACGCTTGCAGGACAAGGAACTGTCAGTTCCCGACGCTTTTAGCTCCCGTGAAGCCGCCGCAGCCCTTCACCAACACTGAAGTGGCGCCTATCTCTTCTGAACTGAAACCCTCGCACGCGAGAGGTGGCAGCAGGCTCGAGCTCAGCTCACGGACCCTTCCGCGCCACACGTGGGGACACGCACAACACAGACGCCCAGACTTCGGCATTCGCTTCATCTCTCCCGCAAACTAATGCAAATACAGCTGGATTTTTCAGCCTGTTTGATATTCAAATCGTTACCCAGCCACGAGTGCTAACCTCCTGATACCTGTTACGTATTAAATGTCTTGAAAGGTTTGGGAAACGTTCTCTGAAAGGGCATCAAAACACGTCTCGTGTCAACTAATCCGGCAGCAGGAGAGGCCTGGCAAGGACGGCCAACCACCCTCTGGCAGACCCAGGAAGGCGGCTGGCGGTTTTTCGCCCTGGCTTCTTACAAACGTTCAGAAGCGACACGTTTGGCTTTTTCTGGCTTTTTGTAATATCCACAGCGCAAATGCGTTCTGAGGAAAGCCCCGCGCGTTCCAGGGTGCCAAAGCGTGAAGTCCACATGTCAGGGAAGGTTCTGGAAGAGGGCGGGACTCGCCGCTGGGAGTTCCTCTTGAGTTCGAATGTGGTCTCGAGGACAGGAGAGCAGAGCTGCCGGGCTGTCCCGCGTCAGGTGCGGGAAGGGCGGCGATCCCAGAACCAGAGAGGAACAGCTCGGAGCTGTTACTAAACCCGTGGTCACACAAATCTGTCCAGCTGTTGAAATTCATAATTGATTACACAGCAGTTCAGGAAACAGAGCAGGAATGTGTGTGTGTAGACACGCTCACCCACACATGCCAGCCCTGAAGTTTAACTTTACAGGGGTAAAAAAAGATAAGAAAAAAAAAACGCCATTGCTGGAGACCGTCCATCCTAACTACTAATGAAGACACACTTGCACCCCCAATGCCGACCTGCACAGTGGAGGGAAGCTATAAGCATGCCCTCGGCCCCAAGCCTGACGCTAATCCTATCTCCTTTAACGCAAGCCTGAGAAATAAATTTTACTGTCTCTCTCTCTCTCTCTCCAGGACAAAACTAATTCTAGAGAAGATAACAGATTTGCCCCAAGTCGCAGCCAGTGCTTGGGGAGCTGCTACAAATCTGGTCACCGGCCCATGACCAGCAAGAGCCAGAAGGTTCCAGCTCAGACCATCGTACCTGGCACTCCTCCGGGGGTCACCAGGGCCTGGGGACACCAGCTGGCTCAGGGGAACCCCAGCTCGCAGCAGGACCAGACCTGCTGGTCCCTGGAAGAGGACTCCGAGACAAGGAAAATACCCAGCGTGCCCAGCGGTCCCACACAGTGGCTGCCTCACACGGAGGGGCAGACCGAAGGGGTTCCCAGAGCCCTGCCAACAGCAGAAACTCCCCTCAGTCGTCCGCACCCTCCCGTGCCCTGGTACGCTGGTGGGCTGACCCCATATCCAGGTTAAGCGCCATGTGGCTGGGGATGGGGTGGGGGGCGGCCCATGAAAACGTGAGGCAGGCTTTGTTTGGGGTTTTGCTCCCGAATAAATGCCAGTGATACCCAGAAGCTCAGCCACAGTAAGATGTAGGACACCTGCAATGACATCAACAAAACCGAATGGAAGACATCAAGAAATACGCGTTCACGGTGCGCTGGGGCCTGGGGCTCTAAAATGCTTGTGCTGAGGCGGAATTTAGGTAACTACCAGCCCCCTCCGCCCCCCAGCCCCTCCCGACCTGGTTTCTAATGGGTCTTCCATGTCCATTCACTACATCCCGCCTTCTGTGAGCATCCCAAACTCTGCCTGGATCCCCCCAAAACATACGGGTGCCTCTGGAACTACAGACCTTGAATACACACATATTTTTTTCCGTGGGACCCACCAACCTTGTCCAAAACAGGCCTGTACAGTTGAGTGTACAGTCAGGGGTGGTTTGTCCACCTGGCCGCCACCTGCCCATGGTCGTTCGCCAGGGCCGGGGTTACCTGTGCACTGCAGGAAGTTGGGGTGACCCTGAAGGCCAGGAGCATCACCCTCCCGTCCCTCCAACCTGTGACAACCAAAAAGGTCTCCAGACATTCCCCAATGCCCCTTTGTGGTAGGACCCAAAACTGCCCCCAGCTGAGAACCATCCAGTGACTGCAAAATTCTTGAGTTGGACATCGAGAATACAACCCAATAATAAACACCCCTCTGCCCCACCTTCCCCTTCCAGGGCATCCTTTTCTCTGGACCCCGCACGGCGCGCCCCACCTCCATCGGTGGTCCCATCGCCAAGAACAAACCAACGCAAAGGTGACGGGGGCCATACAAACTGCCTCTCCTGTTCCAAGTCAGTCTTTTCATGGCCGCCAGTGCTGCGCGCAGTCTTCAATCAGGCATCGGGCCCTGCATACGTATTTCATCACAGCGATGACGGTGCACAGGCGGGCTCGAACGCCCCCATCTCCCTCATGTTCCCTGCCCCCTGGTCAAGATGCCGCCAGGGGAGCGTGTTCCTTAATGGCTGCATTCGTCCCTCGGGATTCTACACTCTTTCTCAGACCACGCCCTCCTTGTCCATCCTAAACATGTTGACTTCGGCGGTCCCTCCCCACACCCAGCTTTCATTTTGGTTTTGTTGGTTCTCCTTTGGCCGCTGTGGCCAGTGCAGGGCACTTGGTCAGCCCCACGGAGCGGATGCAATGGAGGGCCAAGGAGGGCAGCACCAGGGCGGGGGACAGTCACATCCAGTCTCCACTCCGAGGCCAGTGACTTCCTTTCGACTAAAAATAGCTACGGAAAAAAAAGTTTATCTTTCCAACTTCAAAAAAAAAAAAGTGTTTACAACATGACTGTAGTCTTGCTTCCTGATTGAAACTATTTTTAAAATGTCTTTGGGGGTGAAATTTTAACGTCTTGGATGCAAGTGCCCTTTTTTTTTTTTTTTTTTTTGGCGGGGAAGAAGGGGGTGAAGGCCGGGTATGAAGACACCGCAGCTGGGCTGGGCGCCCCTCGCACACAGGGCAGCTGTGGCTGACTTCAGATTCGGGGTTCAGCCTGGCAATGCCCCGAGGGGCGCCCCCCCAGGATGTGGATGCCCCAGGGGCACACTGTGAGGTGTTCCTGGGAAAGGGGTCGCCCCAGGTTGGAGCTAGGTGTTCCCCAACCCACAGGGAGCTGACGCTGTGAGCTTCTGATGCCCTGGACCTGCGTGGCGTGATTTCTCCGGGCCTGGCCTTCCTCTGCACGACCCTCTTCCCACCCCTGGAACAGAATCTCGGGCAGCCCAGGGGTTGAAATCCTTCAGCCAGAGGGCACCCGGTGCCCTGAGAGGAAGCGGAAGTGGGGACAAATGGCACAAGGGCAATCTGGCAGCTCGCCCCACTTGACAGATACAAAACCCAGCCTTTCCTCCAATCCTCATTTATGAAGCAGATCTCTAACCTGTTGCTATAAAAAAACCAAACAAAAAAGAAGCGCACAACTATGCAAAGATAATAAAAATAACATCCTGACTCAGGGACCCGGTAGACAGGAAACAAAGAGTTTTCACCTTTAAAAAAAAAAAATACTTTGACTCTTGCGAAGTCTCACTTTGTTGGAAGGATGCCCCTTGTCAGCATTTTTGTACAGAAGACTTTGACACCAAGGGACTGAATCTTCATACCTAGGACTTCGAACTTCCAGGACAGGAGGTGAGGCCCAGGTAGTCATTGCAAGCAAAGACTGAACCCCAGCAGACGGGAGTCTGACTGTCAGTCACCCACGCGGGTCTCAAGGTCAGTGACCTCTGGGGCTCTGACTGTCCCAAGACACGCTCACCACCTTCTGCTCAGACAGGCACTCGGGGACTGGTTGCGCCATTTTCTGGCTGGTGGGGACTGAGACTCGAAGACACGAAATGCCTAGCCCAAGGGGAAGTGATCAGTGAGGGTGTCCCGCTGAGAGGTCGAGCTTTATGATTCAAAATTAATGCAAAGCACCTCACCCTACAAACGCGGTCGTCAATTTCTGGCTAAGAGTCACTTCACCGAACTCAGTTTCCAAGGTAAATTGCTGGCTGAAATTCAGGATCTTTTTTACCTTTTAAGGTCCACCTGTAGAGTATTTCAAACTTTTATGGTCTGTCCCCTCCCACCAACAAAACTCTATTATTATTATTTTTTTCAAATCCTCACTTGAGAATATGTTTATTGACTTTGAGAGAGAGAGAAACATCGACCACATGCCGTACGTGCCCTGAGTGGGGATCGAACCCGCAACCTTCTGGTGTACAGGACGACGCTCCAACCGACCAAGCCACCCGGCCAGGGTGATACGGCTTCCCTTATTAATGTATCATTGCAGTAACGACAGAGTAGCAGCCTCCCATAGCACTTTCTGTAAGTTCTGTGCTATCCGATAGGGCAACTAGCCGTGTGCATCACCCAATTCAGGAATTATGGCTACAACAACCGAAAGGACAGAACTGTTAATTTTACTGAATTTTAACTAACTTGAATCTAAACATGCCCACGTGTTCAGTGGCCACCACGCAGGACAACGAAGCTAGAGGGGGAAGGCTGCTCAACTGCGGGAGGCGTTTCCTGGTTCCCTGGAGATGTGTTTGTGTTTATCCGCACAGATTTGAAAGAAGATTCTGGTTTGTGTGTGAGTAATTTAACGGGCTTTGCTCTCCACCTGGGAAAATTCACCCTAGGGAGTTGGAAAGGTAAGATAGGGTCATGCTTAGGAGCTGGGCTCCAGGAATGAGATGACGCTTGGGGCACCGGTCGGCCGCTACACACGCATCAGCAGGTCGTTTAGCATCTGTCCGCATGGGGGTGGGGCTCCGCCGCAGACAGGAAACAGTGATCGCTTGGCATAGGGTGTTAGTGCCTGTAAATTCCCGAGGGCATGGCCTTCGAGTACCATGCACGCAATCGTTCTATTCCAACAAGAGTGATGGCTACAACTTACAGGCCAATTTCAGGCGGCTTTATCGTTTCCCGAAACTTAACTCACACATTCTCCTGCTCTCCTCACACTGCTCAGTGAAAACCTCACCTTCCGTTGTTTCCACTTTATGTTTTTACCTCCCCAGAAAACGGCCCTCAGAAAGGGGCGGGGCTTCAAGGTCCACGGGGTGGAGCAGGTGCTGGATGGGCAGCCCCTTTCAGTAGGACAGGCTGCTTCGCTGGCCCAGGGTGGCCTGTCATAAGGCACTGGGTCCCCTGGACTCTACTTGCCACCCTGGGGGCTACACTGAAACGCTCCCTGCGGCCCTGGGGACCGACTCAGGACGGCATCACACAGCTCCCGCAGATAAAGGTGAGGTTCCAGTCCGACAAGACACCAGGCCCATGAAGACATGACGCACCGCCCCTACCCCGTCGCCCAGACTTCCAGGAGGGATCAGGTTTGGGAGGGTGAAGAGTCCACCTGCGAAGTTTAACTGGGGGTGTTGAGAACGCCGGGATGAGAGTACGGGGCCAACCCTGCAGGCTCCGGTGAGACCCGCCCTGCTCTTGGGGACTGGGCCCCTCTCTCGGGCCCCACTGTCCCTTAAGTGGGGCCTGTCTTCCTCCTGTTGTCCTGCGGGCCTGACAGAGTCCCTGGGTGTATTTATTAAAGAATATTTACCCATCATTAGGAACGGGAAGGAGACCGCCTCACTGAGATCCTGTTCTATGGAATCACGCCACGGATACAACTGATGAAAAGACCCCCAATTAGGAAATATTTGCTTCTCGGTATCTTCACCAGGTGACCATCATTATTATTATTTCTTCTTTAAAACTCCTGACAGCAGAAATCACTGAGCCCATCAAAGGGTCAAAATACACACCACCGGATAAAACACCGAAAATCGCTGCTTCTGCCACACAGGTGTGTTCACTTACAAGCTGCAATCCCCCTGAGGGGCCATTTTAATAAGTGGGTCAAGGGACGAACTTCAACTTTATTCTTGAGCTACCCAGCTAGGTGGTGTTCCACCAAAATTTGCAGCACATCTGACACGTTGACATCTTTAAAAGAAAAACATCCTCTTAAGGTCTTAATTGCTCCATATTCAACATTATTTTTTTTTCTTTCCTTCCTAATAGCGTCTTTTCTAGGAATGACTAATTGTAAACTTTTCATAAATTCCTCACAGGCATTTGTACCCTGAGGCCAAGGCTGGGGACCTCAGCCCAGCGCCCCCTTCCCTCAGGGTCTGGAGTCCCGCCCCTCAGCCCCCAGGTTGAACTAGGGATTCAGGAGGCGCTTCTGGAGAGACAAACACCCAGAAGTCAGGTCAAGCCGCATGGGACCCTGCAAAGCAGCGACCGCTGCACATGCGACAAGGACTGGGATTTTGTTTCTTTTGGGGTTCTGCCCCACAACATCACGGCCGGGGGGAAAGTCACCTCCAGTTCATCTAACTTGGTGGAATTTCCAATGCACCTGGGTGGGAGAACGCGAGGTCGTGCAGGGAGCGGAGCCCGGGCCGGGGCCCGACCGTGCACAGGCGACGCACGTGAAGCCCAGGTCCCATCCCAGCGCGGGCGGGCCTCTAGCGACCCCCAATTGTCACACGCCCCGCAGCCACCGACACCCCAAGCCGCACTGCCCCCTGTTCAGAGCACTGGGCCCCAGTGGGTGAAGTCCCCTAGGAAGTAGGGCCCGGGAGGCAGATCTGGGGGTCACCCCTCCCCAGAGCCGAGGAGCAACAGGTCTGCACCCTCCCGGGCCACGCCAGGACTGGGGCGACCCCCACCCACCGAGGTCGCGCCCCGCCCGGTCCCTTCGCTCGGGCCCGGGGGGCTCCCGGCTTCCTTGACAGTTTCTGCACCTCGGAAACAGAGCAGCCGGGGGCCTCGCTCGGCACTCACTCCGCCGCGCGCCGCCGCGCAGCCACTGGGTCCCGGGCGGGCGGGCGGGCGGGCCGGCCGGCGCCCAGGGATGAATGGGAGTCCCCTCCCCCACGGGGGCGCCCGCGGCGCAGCAGATTCGCCCACCAGCCCCGGGGGCCGCAAACAAAGGGGGCCGCGGGGGCAGATCCAACGCCTCCCCAAACTTGCCGGCCGCCTCCCCTCCCCAAAACAAAGGAGCTCCCCCCCAGCCTCCGCCCGCGCCCCACGCGCCGGCACTTTGGGGAGCGGCCACATTGGGGTATTGTTCAGCCTGCAGGGAGCGCGCCGCACCCCCGCCCGAGCCCCGGGGACAGCGGGGGACCTGCCCCTCCAGAACCCCGGCAGCGGGCGGAGCGAGCGGGCTCCCGGAGCCGCCGGCCAGGCCCCCCGCCCGAGAAGTTTGCGCCCCCCGCCTCGCGCCCTCCCGTCCTCCCGGCCCCGCGCACTCACCTCGCCGCCAGCAGGGCAACTTGTGGGGCGCCGCCGCGCCCGAGCCTCCCTCCGGCCGGCCGTCGCCGAGCCGGGCCGAGCCGCGGCCGAGGAGGGCCCGGCGCCCCGGAGCAGCCGCGCGCCGCCCCCGGGCCGCCCCCGCCCCGCCGCCGCCGCCGAGTCCCGAGAGGCGCGGGCGCTGGAAAGTTTCGGTGCCGAATGGCGGCCGAGGCGCTGCGGCGGCGGCGGCGGCGGCGGCGGGGCGGGGGCGCTGGCGGCTCCTCGCTCCCGAGCGCGGAGAGTTGGGAGGGGGTGGGGGGGCCGGGGCGGGAGCGGCGGCGGCGGCGGCGGCGACAGAGGGCGGGACGGCGGGAGGGACCGGCACCGGCAGTGACCTCCGGGGGGAGCGGCCGCCGCCAGAGCGCCGACCCCGGCCGGGAGGACTGCCAAGGGGGCCGCGCGGCCGCCCAGCCCGCCCCTCCCCCAAGCCCCCACCCGCGGGGAGGGGCCCCCGCGTCCCCGCCGGCCCCTCCCCTGCGCCCCCGGGGGCCAGGTCCCAAGCCGGCCCCTCCCCCTCGGAGGATAGGGACCCCGGGCCGGCCCCTCCCCCACGGCGTCTGGGAGGGGCGTCCGCGCCCCGGCACAGCCCGCTCCCCCCGCACGGCCTCTGGAGAGGACCCGCGTCCCAGTCCAGCTCCTCTCCCACCGCAGGGGAACCTGCGACCCTGCCCAGTCCCTCACCCCACGCTCGCCCCTGCCCCCCACGCCTAGGGTGGGGGAGGGGAACCGGACCTCTGCCTCCTTGCTCCGAACCCCGTCCCTTCCCGTGGCCTCCAGGGGGCAGGAAGGGAACGCGGGCCCACCCCCACCCAGTCCCAAACCCCGCTCTTCCACCATGGCCCCGAGGGGACCGGAACCCGAGCCACCGCCCCCAAGGTTTCCACGGGACGGGCGAACCCGGGCCAGTCTTGGGGTGTTACCCTCCCCCACCTCCAAGAAAAAGCCGCTCAGCTGCCCTAACAGAAACCCCCGCACCCCGCCCGAGGGGGCAACGCCCTCAAAATCGGCGCCCTGGAGGACACCCCAGTGGCCGCTCCCCCTCCCCCCAAAGTGGGAGCCTCCACGTTTGCAAAACACCTCCCGGTGAGAGCCAGAAATGCTTGGGGAAACAGAAACTCAGACACGACCCAGGCGGGTGGAGGCCAGGAGCTGGGGTGGGGGGGCTCCAGGGATTGGGGGAAACCTCCCCCCACCCTGGTCCCCACTCCCACCCGCAGGCTTCAGACCTCGGGCATTTCCAACGCGTTTTTAGGTTGCAATGGCTGACTCGGCCCAGCCCTGGGGCGCCCAAGTCCCCAGCGTCCCTTCCTCCCCTCCAGTTCGGTGACAACGACCCACCCCGGGTGGCCTCCAATCAATTCAACCGATATCCGCGCCCACCCCCCGCACCTTCGGTGGCGGCTTTGTGGACTATATTAAACCAGTTGGCCCCTCCCTTTGGTGTAGAATGAGCTTCGCGCTAAGAGCCCCGTACACTCAGCATTTCAAACTGTAACCTCACTTGCTCTTTTCTGGGACACTGAGCCATTTGTTGTTCTTGCTGCTGGGGGGAGGGGTCCCGAGGTGAATTTTGATGGGGCTGGTCCTCCATCGAAAAGGCGGACCCAAAAATTACCCCGCCATAGATCGCTGTAAAACGTCAATGATGTCAAAAACGACTGTTGCTACACCATTATTCTAGAGCACATCAATAAAAAATACACACTTACACAGTCTCCATACTTGTGAATCAGCAGAATAGATTGTGTCTTATTATCTATCAGTTGCCAGTCAAGGCCCCCCAAAAGGACGTGGCGGGGCCTTCCCTCGAGCCTGCCCTTCGGTGCTCCCGGGCTCCCTGGGCTTGAGCGGGCTGATGCCGAGAGGTATGACAGGCAACCGAAAAACCACGGGTGCGATAGAAAACCCGAGCGAGCTCATGATGCAACCCTGCCCCGGTTACACGTGCTTCCCTTCCCCCACCGCCCGCCGGTGGCAGCGCTGCGTTTTTTCCGCCTGTAGGGTCACATTGTGGTTGATTGATTCTCCTTTCGCCTTGCTCAGTCATTCAGATTTGGAAAGTAAATAACAAGTTGACAGCAATACAGCTTTCGGCTTCACCCGGACGCGGCGCGCCGCTACCGCACACTCTCGAGTAGCCGCGCAGCTTAAAAATAAAAATAAAAAATAAAAAAAACGGCCCCTCTGGGCTTGCCAGCCCTGCTTGTCGCTAGCTGCTGGGAAATTCCGAACGGAACTTGATTTAAAGCTTCTTTGTATGTTTCGATTACTCGGCCGGGGCCAAGTGGGGGAAAAGGATGGAGATCCTCGCTCCAAATGGCAGCCGTTCTTCCGGAAGTAACAAAGCAGGTGAACCCAGAATCTGCCCAGCCCGTCTGAAAAGGCCCCCAAATCCCACCGGTCTTCTTGCAGGTTAGGAGGAGATGGGCCTGCCCCCATCTTCGTGTCGAACGTCCAGCCTGCGGGACTGTGAGCACCGACATTTCTGCTGTTTAAACCACCCACCCCGGGGTGCTTTGTTAGGGCAGCGCCGGGAGATGAATGCCCGCGCGGGGTTGCTCTGTTTCTTCCATTTGGAATGGCACATTCACTTCGCATCATTTGAACACTGGAGGCACCTTGCATTTGGCGTGGGAGTGTTCACACACAGGATTGAACTTGATCCCCCCCCCCCCCAGGGATCCTGGAGGGCAGGCACTTTTATCTCCAACCTTCAGAGAAGACTGGCCCCAAGTGCTTTAAAAAAAATTGAGGGAGGGGCTTTGTAGCCGTGTCTGTGCCGGAGACCTTCTCTGGCAGTTCAGGGACTAGCGTTTCTAAATGCATAAAGTGATGCCTCCAAAAATGTGAACTAATACATAGGATCACCCAAAACTCCAGCTGTGTTTAAGGAGTTATCAGGTGTTTCCAGGATTCTGAGTCAGGCATGCGCTTCCTTTTCAGCACTTCCCGTGGGGAGGTCTGAAGGTGATTCTGGTAACTTTTGGGGTAAGAAGGAGGGTACACAGAACCTGGTCCAGCTGTGACCTGCTCTGAAAATGTTATCAGACGTCTGTTGGGGATGAACTGGTAACAAATGAGACATTTTATTCATGCTACTGCCACTCCTTCTCTATGTTCATAGTTGTCAGAAATGCTACATTTCACTTAGTGATTAGCGACCTCGAGGCTGTAGGGTTTCCCCATGCAAGTTCATGCATCCCCCCCGAAATCCGTGCTGGGGACCTTCCTGCTGAGGGGGCAGGTGCAGGCTGGAATCCGTGGCCCTTCCCTGGTGACAGCTCTGTAACGACAGTTAGGTGGCAGAGACCGCACCCTCCCCCAAATCGTCACTAACGGTTACTGTCTGGCCCGTTAGAGGAAGTTTGCTGACCCTTGTTTCTAGGAGGACGCACGATACCAGATTCCTCGCATAGCTTGTTAACGTCTTCCTGGGAAACTTTGGTGGATTCTCCCAGAGCAGAGATGCCGGGGGACTCCACACGTCGTCCCCTGCTCGGGGAGGGGACAGGTCATCGGAAGAACTCAGTGAAATGAAATGTCCTCTGAGGGGAGCAGATGCTGGTGAACAAAGACAGAAGGGGATGGCAACTCCACGTTTTTCCTGTGAAACACAGTTTTCTTACAGTTTCCTAAAGGTTGGCGAAGATGACCTCACCTGTTGCCGTAGCAACCTCAGAAGTGGCCGAGGAGAGGCCCTGTGATCATTTTCATTTCACAAAGGAGGGAAGTTCAGTCTCAGAGAGCTTAGACTGAGGCTGTCCCAGATGCCCACCCACTTAGTGGCTCCAAACCATGCATTCTCTGACCACTCGGAGGTCAGAGGTCCCGAGGGCTCTCACTGGGCTTCGGTGTCCCGGAGCCTGCGTTCCTTGGTAGGGGACCTCCTTCGGGTCTTGTCCTTCTCACATCCTCCTAGTCCGACCTCCTCTTCTTCTGCTTCCTTCTGCCAATCTCCTGTGATGACATTGGGCCAACGGTGTTAACCCAGTATCATCTCCCCACCACAAGTGTCGGAATTTAGTCGCATCCTCAAAGTCCCTTTTGCCAGGGAAGGTGACATTGCAGCTTCAAGGACATCAGGCTGGGGATGTCTGTAGGGGGCCGTGTTCTGTCCTCCACAGTGGCCTTGTAGAACGCCCGTCTTATACCAAAACGGGGCAAGGGCCACTCAAATCCAGTTTCTCCAACTCCAAACTCCATGGGCTTTCTAGCAGGAAATAACTCCGCTCCCTGAGGAAATAATTCCAGCGCTCGCCCATCCATCAACATCCCAAAACATGGCAGAAAACGCTGCCCGCCTTTACTCCAAGTGCTCAGGACAGCGAGAGTACTGATTTCCCCCAAATAATACAAGGCTGTCTAGTTACAAAATAACAGGAGATTATAATTTTCAAAAGGCTGTCCTTCCTCATCTCTCTTTGGAAACTATATTTCATTGTAAGAAGTTCGGTGATATTTGTTCTCCTTTTGTTTTCACTTGAGCATTTCGTGTTTAAAACTCACCTTAGAGATGGAGCTGTGAGTGGGAAGATGATTTTTATAAATAGTTGTGTGAAATTGTTGCCCACGTAGGCAGCTGCATACCACATTGACAAAGAAAGTCCAGTAGGTTCAAGAAAAGCACAGGTAAGCCCTGGCCAGGTAGCTCAGTTGGCAAGAGCATTGCCCTGATGTGCCAAGGTTGCAGGTTCGATCCCCAGTCAGGGCACATACAAGAATCAACCAATGAAGGCATAAATAGGTGGACAGCAAAGTGAAGTGTCTCCCCCCGCCCCTCCAAAACCAATAAAAATAAAAAAAAAAAACATAGGTAAAACTCCCTGGAGGTGAAACGTTAGCATTTTCCTCTGTTGCCCTTGTCCAAAAGCTTTTCTGATGTTGCTTTTATGAAACGGACAGCCCCCTGATAAGGTCAGATATATGTCACATGCAAATACCCCAAGGCAATCTCCTCTTACTTACATACCCAAGAGAAATGAAAATAGAGGTTCACACAAAAACCTGTAAGCAAAGAGCTTTATCCATGGTTGTCGAAACCTGGGCACATCACAGGTGACACGAAGGAAAGAACAGATAAACAGACCACAGCCTGTGCAGACAGTGGGGCTCTAACTGTCCCCAACAAAGACCAGGCTTCTGACCTGTGCGACGTCAGGGATGGACCTCCAAGGTCAATCACAAAGTCAAAGGAACCAGACTCAAGACGCAGTCTCCTCTGGGGTTCCACGTACATGGGTGTGCTGCAAATGGCAAAAATTTCTGGGACCCAGAGCAGATCGTTGGTTGCCTGGGTTGGACATCAGGTAAGAGGTTGACTAATAGCGAACTATGGGGGAAGTTTTGGGGCAATCGAGCTGTTCTGTATCCTGATTTGGCGTCTATAAACGCCGGTCAGAACTTGTCGAACTCTTACTCCGAAAGGGTGAACGTTACTGGGTGTAAATTATGCCTCGATAAATTCGACTTTAAAAAAAAAAGAAAGAAAAACTAGCAGATTGGAAGCGCACACCGTATAACGGAAAGGAATGAGAACGCAGCACCTGGGCGAGGACTTCCTTTCGTTTGTTGCCATTTTCACTAGATCACAGCCGTCTGGTGTAAGATGCGGTACACGGGTCGGTCACGTACAATTCTTAAAAAGCCTCTAAGGCGCGGGGAGAGAAAGAACATGTTTATATACTTTGAGATAATAGGAAGAATTGGTTACATGGCTAGGAATAACTGTGTCGAATAAAAGGCCCCCCGCCTACAGCACCCCCCAGCAGCGCCCGGCGCCGGGTCCAGTTGCCCGGGTGCGGGGCTGCCTTTTCCCAAGGGGCTGTCTGAGCAGTGGCTGAGAGAACACGCAAGTCAGGAGTGAGAAGCGAGGACACAAGAAGGGCGCTTCAAAACGGTGGTTTTCCATCGCAGGGATCCTCCTGGAGACCGGAAACGACGGGCTAATTTTAAAGTGGTTTGAATTTTTGCATGTCGAAGCTCTTCCCAGAACAGTGTAACAATACAGCGGTGTTGCCTCTAAGCTAAGAATATGAGAAGGTGACCGCACCTCGCCCAGCTCCGTATATTTTTAAAGAGGCGTTCTGGTCACTGCTCGAGAGAGATGCCTCTGGTCTTGAGGTCTTTTAATGTCTGGGGAAACATCACATGTGCAAGGAAATGGAAATACAAACTTAAGAAAGTCCAAAAATCCCCAAGCCCATCTGATCTTGAGTAAAACATCAGACAAACCAAAACTGAAGAACATCTGTCCCCAAACTGGCTCTCACTCCTCAAAGCTGTCGAAGTCATGAAAAACAAGGAAGGAAAGAGACTCTGTCACAGCCCAGAGGGGTGTAAGGGGACGTGATGATTACTTGCAACAGGGTGTCCTGGATGGGACCCTGGGACAGGGAAAGCACATTAAGTGGGAAAACTGGGAAATCCAAACAGAGTCTAGACTTTAGCCCCTCGTATTGGACCAAGGTCGATTTGTCAACTTTGACTAATGAACCCTCGTGATGTGAGGCATTGACAGTGGGCCCAGCGGGGTGAGGGTAAGTGGGAACCCTCGGTTCAACTACGCTAACTCTAAAATTTTTAATTCTAAAATTAAAAAAACTGGTTTATCCCTGGCCAGGTGGCTCAGTTGTTTGGAGCATCCTTCCATGCACCAAGAGGTTGAGGGTTCAATTCCCGGTCAGGGCACATACCTAGGTTATGGGTTCGGTCCCTGGTTAGAGTACGTGTGGGAAGCAACTGATCGCAGTTTCTCTTTCACATCAATCTTTCTCTCTCTATAATTCTCTTTCTCTCTCCCCTGTCCCACTTCCTCTCTCTCTCTCAAATCAATAAACATATCCTTGAGTGAAGATTAAAATAATAATAATAATAAATTTATTTATTTTTTAAAAGCTGGCTTAAACACATTGAATGCTCTATGTCAGTTGACCTGAAACAGAATTATTTTAAAATATGAAACACTTCTATTTGAACACAAATACACAGTCACATTAAGAAACCAAAAATGAAATGATTTGAGAATAGTAGCGACCTCCAGGGAGGAGACAAGAAAAAGTTTCTACGTGAAAAATTCAGACCAAGCAGACAGAGAATATACTCAGGCATGTAGTTCTTGTATAATTAAAGACTAATTAAAAATTAATATGAAGTGAGGGCTGTATCTCCCCCCACTTCCTGTCTGTATTCGGTCTTGCCTACCTACCACCCTGGCCCGGGCAGCTTCCCAAATGGTCCAGCTCATTTCTGTCTCCCACACCGCTGTCCTTCTGGAACATTCCTCCTCCAGTTGCAGCCCAGGCCCTTCCGTGCACCTGGTCCTCTCTCAGGATCCGGGCCCTCCTCCTTACGTCTGTCACTCTGAGCAGACACACAGGTTGTGTTCATTTGCCTTTTTATTGTCCTTCCCACCCTCCAGGACATGAGTGCCGCGGAGGAGACGGGGTGAGGGTAGAGGGATTTCATGATGGGTCAGCCTCGGATGTGCGAGCCCTACCAGGCCTCGCTCGGCAGCCGTTCCCTCGAACGCTGTCTCCCTTTCGTAGGGCTGCCGTGACGAAGCATCACTTACTAACCGGGCGATCAAACGCAACAACACTGATGTACCTCCTTGCCTGCTCCGCAGGCCACAAGTCCAAACCCAAGGTGTCAGGGGTGCCACGTTCCCGCTGAAGGCTCTAGGGTAGAATCCTTGCTTGCTTCTTCTGGCCGTGGGTGGCAGACGGCAGTCCTTGGTGGGGCTTCTCTTGTAGCTGCCCCAAGGCAATCTGCTTTTGCATCGCATGTTCACAAGGCCCTCTCCTTGTGTGTGTGTGTGTGTGCGCGTGCGTGCGCGCACACGCGCGCGCGCCCAAATCCCCCTCTCCTTTCTCTTGTTAATGATACCAGTCACTGCATTTAGGGCCCACCCCTCTTCTTAACTTGAATCCATCTTCAAAGAGCCTGTTCCACATAATGTCACTATCACAGGTACCAGGGGTTAGGATCTGAATATCTTTCTTTTTTTTTTTCCTTTTGTTGTGTAGGGGGGAGGGGGATACAATTCAAGCCACCGCAAACATTAATCCTGGCACGGCTGAGGGGGTATTTTGTAGGTGTGATTAAGGTCCGTCATCATTTGACCTAAAGGAAGAGAGGGTGTCCTGGGCCATCTGGGTGGGCCTTGTGAAGTCAGGTAAAAGGCTTTCAGAGCGGGACTGAGGTTCCATGAAAGAGAAGAAACTTCTCCAGTGACGGCAATTTCAGTCCATTCCCAGGAGCATTCCAGCCGGCCTTTCCTGACCGCCCGCCCTCCAGACTCCCCCCAACAGCGCCGGCCAATTTCTTACAATAAATCTCCTAGCGTGCATCTTCTCCTGGTTATGTTTCTCGGGCTGAACCCAGTCCGCTACATCAGAACGGGGGAATTGCCTGGAATTTGGACAGACACACATGCATGGGCTCACAAAGCAGAATTTCTTTCCTATTTGTCACACGAAATTGCGTGATAATGTTTACGATCTGCCTTACATATCATCCAAAATATTGTCATGAAAATACCAAGTCATTTATAAAGAGAACTCGAAACAAATCATCTTCAAAGCTTACAGATGAAAGTGGCCGGGATCGTGCACAGGGATGGCAGGGGGAGGAGGGTGTAAGCGGGTGCAATGGTCATGGAAAAAAATAGAATAACTTTTTTTTTTTTTAAGTGGTAGCGAAATGTGTTTGCAAACGTTTCTGAGCCACGAGGCCCAGACCGCTCCTAACCTTACATCTTAAAAATCCCATAGGTTGTGCCTTACGATAGTGTTTTAGAGTTTTCCTCTAGTTTCCCCAGGAGCAGCTCAAAATCAACGATTTGGGGCCTTACACACATCTGCAAAAAGACCTTCATCAGTACCACATCCTATTGGCTAGACGCAAGCAGGCGGCCCGTCCACACTCTAGGGGAGGGACCCACACAAGACAGGCTCACGGCGGCGGGGCGGCGGGGGCGGGGGTGGGGTGGCGGTCACCTGAGGGTGTGTCCTCTACATCCATGGCAGTGGCTCTGAGTTCTCTGTCGCCAACACATCCACGGTGCAGTTGGTCATTGTAGAGGGAGAGGGAAAGCCCCTCTGTTTGCAGTCACTATGGCAACACATGCTTTCATCCAGGTAGCTTCTCTCCTGTGCGGTGTCACTGCACCTGGGCTGAAGGGGGCTGTCTGGGAGCAGCAAGAGCTGGGAAGGTTCAGGAGCCCTTGGGTGGGTGGACCCCTCTACCCCGCCCCCCACCAGGCACTCCCTCCTGGATAAGGGAGAACATCTTCAACCATGCCATTCAGTGTCCGGACACGAGTGACACGTTCTCAGCAATAAAGTCATGCTGTTTGCTGATGCCCAGTCCAAGGAGGGCAGAATAGAAGAGGTGGCCAGGGGCTACGGTCCCAAAGGTCCGATCTCTGCCCTTCCTGGCCACAGCCGGATGGGCCCGGAGCCGTGCCGGGGAGGGCCCGGGGTTGGGGGCCCTGCGCCACGCTCGGCAGGCACCTAGCTCAGTCGGGCCAAAGTCACCCGACCCGGGTCTGACTGTACCCAGCATGAGTTCAATTATTTACAGGGAGGAAATTGGCCATCAAGTGTCTGCCGTTGGCAGTGTGGGAGGGTTGGTCAGCAGCCTCGCCCTTGGCCGCGGGAGGGTCATTCAGTGGTGAGCGTGAGAGCTCCGCATTGGCCAGGGGCTTCCGAGCGCAGGGCTGAGGACTGTCCCAGGACAGGGCCCGCTGACAGGTCTGCCAGTGGGCGGTCCTCCCCGCAGGGCTGGGAGGACGGCTCTCCAGGCGCTCTCCTCTCCTCTCTTTCTCCCTTTGCCTCCCTGCTCTCTGTCTCTCTTCTTTCTCTGTTCTCTTTTCATTCCTTTCTGTTTTCTGCCTCTCATTGACTTTCTTTTTTTTTTTTGTCACGTTCTCTTTTCTCTCCATTCTTTCCTTCCTCCCTTCCCCCTTCCTTCCTCCTCTTCCTCCTCCTTCTCCCTCCCTCTCTCTCTCAACCCCAAGGCCATTCCATCTAGGCTGTGAGCATTATTTTACATCACATGTGCCTGATGGCACAGTGGGGACTGTACAGCAGTCCCGGACCAACCAGGACCTCGATCCCTGGCAGTCAGTCGTCCACGCTCCCCAGGGACACCCACTGCAGGCTCAGGGGGCCCCAGCGGGCACAGATCTCAGACCAGCCCTGCCCCCCTCCAGCTGGCTGCACCCTGGCTCCCATGCCCCAGGGGCCAGGCCTCCCAGGGGTGGGAGACCTTGGTGGCCATGCCAACCCGACCCTCCAGCAGAGCCTCACGGCTGTGGGCGGAGCTCCTGCTCCAGCCCCCAGCAGCTGCTGCGGGGACAACAGCCTGCAAAGGTCACCCAGTTACCTGGTCCAAGAAGCTAGAGAAGGAACATATGTTTCTTGAGGAGCTTGGCGAGCCTGCAGAAATGCTTTCAGGCAGAGGATGGTGCTGCTGCTGCTGGTGGGTGACTGAGGGACCCACTGTGCGTGGCCACCTTGGCTGGAGCCCCTTCCAGCCCTGGTGGGGACGGAGGAGTGCAGGGGCCAGCAGGGAACTCTGGGACCAGCAGCCAGGCTGAGGGGGTTCACTGGGAAAGAGCGGACGAGTTGTCTGGCATGAAGCACCCCGCCTCCCTTCATGGGTCCCCTAGGTGTGTGGACAGCAGCAAGACAGACCACGGACGCCTGCATCGGGCACCTCCTCCTTCCCTACAATGTGCTGGGGGCCCAAGTGCCGGGGCAGTGGAGCATCTAACTGCTGGCCCTGGGGGAACGCTGGACGAGGCGGAAGCGGGGAGCGCTGCTCCCAGAGCGGGGCCTGAGAAGGAGAAACTATGTATTGAAAGGGAATATTAGACAACGTGAAATGACGAGGGCAGGGATCTATTTCATGCCAGCTCTTGCCTGTATGGTACAGAATACAGAGGATTTGGACAGAAAGAAGGTGGAGGGAGAGGCAGGGTGGGGGGCAGCAAAGGACTTCCAAGGCAGCACCCTGACGGAGCCCCCCAGGCTGTGCAGGCGGGGACGTTGTGCCTCACACGGTCACAAGGCAGGACCATTCCTCAGGTGGGCTTTGGACGCCCTTGCCCGCTTTCCCGCTTAGGGACCGGTGGCACCATCTCTGTCCTGCAAAGGTGACCATTTAATTTGTCAGAGTCAGTTCCAAGGCCATCGTTTGGAACTGCGTTCTCATGATCTAGTTGCTCCCTCGGCTTACTCGGCAAAGCGTGCGCAGGCTTGGGAAGGGTCCGGGTTGCCTATTTTACACCAGACCGCGGAGGCCGGCCCCGGGTACCTGCCTTTGGCCCTGGAGAGAGCCCAGCGGTCAGAGCAAGCCAGGCAGTCCCCTTCGTGAAGAGGGAGGGGGAAGAATATCCACAGTAATAACACCTCGCTCTTTGTGTCACTGCATGGACGCGGAAATTGCATCGGCTATTGTACGTAAAATTACTTAGCTCAAAAATAGACGCGTGTTAATTCCCCCGGCCCCCTAAATTATGTGTTTGCGTCAGAGAGCACACAAGCCGACAGGACGGGGGATTGCTCCTTTATAAGGTGCAATCCTTCAAGTTTAAACACTGTAGATTCTTTTAACTGACCGTCAGCTGTCATGAAAAAGTAGCTCTGACACGGCTTCGCTGCACATTTCGGATGTAGCATAAATACTGCTGGAACAGGGCAGCAGAAGCCTGACGTTGTATATTTTATTTGTCCTGTAAAAACACTCTAGAAAGCAAACCCAATTAGATAAGTAAATGTAAAAAGCAGGTCGCGTTTTGTCAGAGTACGTTTACACTAAAAGCACTGAACACGGAAACTCGCACGGAAAGAAAGACCTGTAGTTCCTTTCCAATTGCATTAGTTATTACTTCTTAATGGATCTGACACTTTTAGGGATTTTTTTTTCCCCACTTAATACGATCGTACCTTCGTAAGGAATGAGGCCCTCTTCAAATAGCAATGCAGTGGGCCCTCTAGCAAAAATAAACACCCTGAAAACAAAAACCTGTTAGGTGACGTAAATTTAATTTTGTTCAAACAAACATTGTTTTGACCGCACTTTACGGATCCGTAGGAGAAAGTGAAACATGAAGACACGGCCCTGCCAGCTGCCATGGCTTCACGTCAGAACCTGCGGCACGCGGGCCGGACCCTCGGACTCTTCGGTCCCCCGGTTCCCAAGCCAGGCTCACGTCAGAAACGACATCGACGTCCACCTCACGCCGGAGACAGCGCAGTGTCCTGCACGCCGGCGGCGCTCCATCAGCAGCTCAGCCGCCCACAGTGGGCTTAAAACGATGGTTTCTTCACTGAACCTCGTCTTCGTTGAAAACTCTAATGAATTTCTGATGCTCACGGTGAAACGGAGACGAGCCTCAGGAACATGCGGAGCGAAGACGCCAGAGACCAAAGGTCACCCGTCACATGATTTCATTCCCGTGAAATGTCCAGAATGGGTTTGTCATTAGAGACAGAAAGAAAGCAGGTTAGGGGCTGCCTGGGGCTGCAGCTAAGTGGGAACAGAATGAGCAGTGACTGCTTAATGGGGACGCGGTTCCCCCGGGAGCCATGAAAACGCTTCGGGCCCAGATCGAGAGGAGGAGCTTGTGCGGCTCTGGGAACAGGCGCAATGCCACTCAGTGGCACACTTTAGAGGGACACATTGTACGTGATGTGAATTTCCTATCACGCAAAGGAAAACGGCGGGGGGTGGGGAAACGTCATTCAAGTGACCAGGATAGATAAAACTTTCTTTTTCGGAAACGAATACAGTTTGTTCA
>PVJD01015134.1:0-26160 GCA_004026545.1 Mormoops blainvillei | reverse complement strand
AAGAATGCTTCTAGATTAACCTCAGATTAAATTAGACATAAAAAAGGGATCAAAAAGGACTTTTTATAGGAATGCAAGGGTGATTAAATGTCAGAAAATCTATCAACATAAGCTATTATATCAACAAATTAAAAAAATAGAAATGACACCTGAAACTATTATAACAGTGTATTTTAACTGTAAAATAAATAAATAAAATAACTATTATTATACTCATACATAAAAAAGTTTGGCATTATTAATAAAAATACATACCAAGGATATAGAAGAAAAATAAGTATTAAAAAAGGCTACCCCAAACCAAGCTCAAACTATTCTAATCTACAATATTCTAATAACCCTTTCATTTTAACAAAAATTTGATAGTCATGAATGATAGCATTGTTATAGTTGATCATTGTTTCTCTCATGAATTATAATGAGTGTAAGTGAGAAAATTAATGTCTATTTGGTAGGAATGCTGAAGCGACAAATCCATCTCCTTGTTACTGATAACATGATTTTATTTCAAGAAAATCAATAAGCTCTAGTAAATAGCTACTATAATTTTGCAGAAATTGGTTAACTGGTGGCTCAGAGATGTTTAAGGCTGTGCATACCGTGGAACATTCAAGGCTCTACTTCTGTAGGAACACATGAACAGAAGTTACTAAAACCTGAATAATAAAAATAGCAAAAAAAAAAAAAAAAAAAAAAGCAAGCTCATGATAGAGGTACTTGGGGAAGTTCGGGTGAGTTTCCAGCACTGCTAGTTTGGGAAGAAGCATAAACTGCATTGTGGGTCAGAAATCATGTGAGGCAGCTTTTCCACCTGAATTAAGTAGGGACAAAGGGAACCTCCTCAAAGAGGCGGGATTCTAGCCAAAAGTTTCAAGTCCGAAGTAGCATTCTAACAGATATGATTTAGGTGCCTTCCCAAGGACAAAATAAACCTTGCAAACCTGTTGAGAATTGGGAATTCCAGAGAGAAGTCCAGGAGATTGTGAGTTGGAGCAAATGGAAATGCAAGGCTATCAATTTGGCAGAGAGAATGCCTGTAACCAGTGTCACACTCCCTGTTTACAAGGATTGGAAGCCATGTTCCTGGAGAGAGCCCACATTTCCTCTAGTACCAATGTGCCAAGGATAAAAGAAAATGAGGTAAAATAGAAAGAAAAATTTAGAAAGTTTAAATAGGTACTTTATATTTAAAGGTTTTAAATGAGATTCCCAATATTAAGAGAAATCCTAGGTACTACAGTGACACCTCTTTAAGTGCCTTCATTTTGCAAGGAGAAAGGGATGTTGGCCATGACATTCCCTGACAGAGAAAGCAGTTTATCTAAAAACTGCTGACAGGTTCCTGCTGGTTGCCACCCCCTCCCTCACATGCAAATCATAGGGTCATGAGCAAGCTCTTGATTTAAAATTTTTCCTTACTGAGTTTATGTTCATAGGTAGTAAACTCTAATATAGACAGGTAACTATCTGATTAACTGGCATTCTGGTGATGTTGACTTCAAGATATGTTTGTCTCCTTGTTATGTCTCTCTAATTATCCCCTTTCCCAGACAAAATTTAAGTTTTTGGTTTTTTTTCTTCCTGAATGCAAACAGCAATGTAGGCTGGGACCATTTTTTTACTATGGGAATCTCAAGGATTATTTTCTTTCAGAATCATGAAAATACATTTACTCAGGCCTTACTCTGGAGCACTGCGTGCAGTGTTGGGACAGACTCAGGTGTTGGGTGCTTGGAAAAGCTTGACAAGTGACTGATGCTTTCTATTTCTGCTTATAAAAACCTTTATCAAGACTGTAATAGTTATTTTTTCATAACTATGCAGCTTTTGCTTGAAAAGTGTTGGCTTGTGCAGAAATCAGTTCTTTGACTGCTATCACTATCTCCCTGAGGGTCCCGCAGTATAGAATTTAAGCATGTGGACTTCAAGGCTACGAGAACTCATTATCCTGATTCCTCAGCTTAGTAAACATGCTTACTAGGGGTAAATTATTTCCAAGCCTCAGTTTCCTTGTCAGCATAACAGGGATTGTGGTTATTCTCAATTTCTAAAATCATGAGGATGAAATGAGATAACATACATGAAGTCACAGCTCACCAAAGTTTAGTGGTAACTATCTCACTTGGCCTTGGGGAGCTGTTGTTTTCTGAATGTTGGGGGAACACCATGCAGAGCTGTAATAGTCTAATGTGTTTGGTAGACCCTCGGGAGTTTTGAAAATGTAAGTCAACTGAGATTTCTGTGAAGAACCAGAAAAAGGTGCATTGATCCTAGTAGAAGGTGGTTTAGTCGGCAATGCCCACAGTGCAAGCACTTAAATGGAACCCTTTCCACGGCCCAAAAGAGAAATAAAGTAAGAAATACGCTTCGGTAATATTTGGGAACGTTAACTTCTCAGTGGCAACAAAGTTAAGGCAGAGCCAATTTCTTGGCATTCCTGGGTTATTTAATTTGTGGTGTTTTCTTTCTTTTCCTCAAATTTTTGGGTTGGTGTGATTTGGGTTGTGCTGCTCTCCTTATGTAATGTGTCTGGTGTCTTCAGTGTAGCAGAGTTGAACCTAGTTTTGAAGGGGGACTCAAGGGTTGGAAAATTTTGGTTTAAGGCAACAGTTAATAAGCCTAGTAGTTAAGGCATGTGAAAAGCTATTGTTTCAGGAACTGCAAGTATGGTCCACCCTGACTCCAGGAGACCACAAGCTATTGACTTTCGTGCTCCAGGAGAGGTCAAAAGCAATCAAGGTGGTATCCGAGCCATTGTGTTCAGGGTGAGACAGTCTGTTGCCCAGGACACAGGACATAGGACACAGATAAAGAAAATGACCAGTAAGCAGTTGAAAGGATGTTAGGGAAACTGCCGGACTGCAGTTTTAATCTGATTAGCCCCTTTCCTTGAATCCCAAATCCCTTACCTACACCTTTGCCTCCTTATAAAAAAGGCTGGTTTGAAAGGAAATGTAAGACGGTCTGTTAGAGTACAAACCCACTGTCTTCTCAGATCACTGCCCGTCTGAATAAAGCACCCATAAAGATTCAACCTCTGTCTCTGTTTATTGGGTCTAATAGGTGACAGGTAGCCCAAACGCCAGCTTTTCCAGTTTCATACTGACAAGGAAACTGGAAGATGGCATGTCTTTTCAGTCTTGCGTGCCATTGAGATCAATTTAACTTCGGTGCCATTCTGAATCATTTTGACTTTTGAGGGAGGGAGCCAGGGAGAGTTGGAGAGATATCAAGGAGGCATTCATAGCATGCATGAGGCCCTGATCCTCCCTTCTCCTGGTCCCTGTCGCACTCTTTAAGAGCTGTACTGGTCATGGCCACCTGAACATGCACCAGGGACTTCACTGCACTTTGTTCATCTTCTCCCTGCCAGAGCACCTTTAGATCTGTCAGAAATGGGTGTCTTAGAACACATCACTGTGCATCCCCTATGTGCCAGACGCTGCATTCGGCACAGCCATATATACCATCCACACATTCTTTCTAATAGTCCCTTTTACACAGAAAACATTGATGTCAGAATTTTCAGGGCCTTGCCTAAGGTAGCTCTCAAAGTGGCAAAACAAGGATTTCTAAGCCTTAAACACACCCTGGACCCCTTGCCCTTTTACCATAGAAACAGAGAAACCAGAGTAGTGAAAAGATTTTAGAAAGCATATTCTAACTCATCCTTTTATTTCTGAGAAATCTTAGATGCCAAGAAGTTAAATGATTTGCCTCAGGCACAGTCAGTGAGAAGCTGGCTGGGAAGAGAATCGGATCTCTTCACGTTTAGAAGTCTTTTGTCTCAAAACCTTGTGGGGAACCTTTTGAAAGAGCTGTCTGTTGCAGCGGCCACTGTAACTTATTGCTGGTGAGCTTTATTTACGTCTGCCTTAGATTTGATACAGTGGGGTGCTCCCTGCACCCTTCATATTCAGTTTCCAGGCAACAGGAAAATTCATTTAAGAGCTAGTTTACCCCACAGAAGTAGAAGTTAAAACTAAAGGAGAAAAGAAAGAAGAAAATCTAGCTGTCAACATGAGGCTAATGGCAAACATGAAACTCATGTGCTTAAGAGAATAATTTGGTAAGATTATTAAAAGATTGTACAGATATATTTTAGAACTATGATTTTATATTTATCTCTCTTTTAATATGTATGACAGTTTTAAAGTTCTCACCTCAAATCAAGTTCCTCTCTTCACAATAAGGAGGGCACTATTTTACAAAAGGAAATTTTTATTTTTTATTTTTTGATTTAATATTTTCTTTTTTTCCATTTGAAGCCTCGAGGAAAAAAGTTTTCCTTAGTGAGTGTCCCTATTACAGCTGGAAATCTATTTTAGTGCAATACAGTGAAAACATTCATGAATATTTATCAGAGGTATTTGCATGGAATTCTCATCAAAAATCACACGCACAAAAGCCAAAAACAATAAATGAACTAATTTTCCAGGAGCAAATCATTCCCTGGGTAATAGTGAATTTATACCTGTACATTCTACAGCCTTTGACAGCTGTAAAAGGAAATATTAATGAACAGTGATTTGTAATAAGAGTTCTGAGGTAAAAAAATTATAAAAATAAAAACAGAGTTTTAACATATACTCTTAAATACTTTGTAATGTATTCACAAAATGCTCAAGAATAAAAATACCAGATAAAATAGATAAATACATAAATGAAAGATGAAGAAAAATATAAGTTTGAGATTCACACTCCCCTGAAGGTGCCTACAGACATCAATAAAAATGGCTGGTAGAAAGACCTTATTGGATTATACGGATATGAGAAAAGCTCATATGTTAATACACAGCGTACGATAATGATATATTAGTAATGCATGAGTCATTATCAAGCAATAATGAATGCACATTTAAGAATGTCACAATATCTGCTCTTTAATGTTAATATGTACCTTTAAAGATAGGAGAGTATATATTGTGAAGAAGTTGTTTTCTTGAATGGTTAAACTGTAGAAGCTTTTACCATATGAAAGACTGAAAACTCTGCTGACACTCACATACAACTTTGTGTTCATGACAATGGTTCTTTTAACATTTCATAACAATTATGCAAGTTCAACCTTAACTTAAAATATCACCATTAAGAGTAGTTTACAAACTCTTTTGGCTTAATTAGGATTCCAGCTGAAAACAACAATATATCAGCTTAGAAACCACGGTCCAAGACCTACTCATCCTCCCCTTCACTAGTTATCAATCGAAAATGATTTGAATGTATAACTGAAAGAGAAATTAGACATCTGGTTAAAATAACCTTTTTACATGAATCAGAAAAAAATCACAGCACCTTCATATTGCTTATCATCTTGTGTTTAAGGTTCTTTAAAATAAATAAATCTTTAAAATATCTAGCTGAGGGGAAAAGGTGTGGGGAGTAAATTAATGTATCTTGTTTTCTAGTTTAGAGTTTTGTCTAAAACACACACACACATACACACACACACACACACAGCACAGCGCAGGTAATTTCCCTGACCTCCAACACCAGACCCTAACTTTGACTGAGGGCTGAAATGTTATTGGAAATGCTTGCAGGTTTGGCAGAAGAGAGGTGAAACGTGGCATTGTCTGGAAACCCTATCTCACCCACAAAAAGAGCTAAAAAATCTCTTTTAGTGCCTTCACAGAGGCTCTGTGGTGCCCCAGAATGGGGAAAGAAACAGCAGTTTAGCCTTTCTGGCAAGTGGGAACGCACAAGATGCAGCCTCACGTACACAAAGATACACAAAGCTCGGAATGATCATGGATGAAGAGAACAGTTGGGAAAACCCTTACTAGTATCAAGCAAGCTTCACAAGGAGATTCAACAAAGTTACAACACAGCACGGGACAGGGTATCTGGAGAACTTTATGGTGAAGAAAGTTCTCCAAATATCCCCACTGGTCCTTCGCCGTGTCGCAGCTCCCCGAACCTGGGAGCAGGTATCCACACAGGGTACACAGAGCCGGAGCAGGGAAGAGCCCTCCAAGAGTCGGGCTGGTTGGTGATTATAGCCACACCCTCCTGGACTGAGAGCCCACGGAGGAAGGGCTCGGGGAAAGGTCCAAAGAGTAAAATCGCAAAATCCACGGTAACAGTCCCCAATTGTTAACAGGAATCATCCAAGCCAGAGGCAGGCGCTGGGGACCCCACCCCAGCCAGACCTGCGCCCCTACCTGCACACTGCGCAACCACGGAGACCCGCCGATGTTGGTCACCAGAAGCGCCCACGGCGGGCTTCAGCAACAGGTTCTGCCCCGGCCGGGCTCAAGCCACCAGCCACCGCAGGAAAGTCAGCTCTAACCGGAGAAGTCTGCCTCAGCACTGGGTTGTTCGCTTTCAGGACTCTGCCAGCGCGCTCGCTCGCCCTAGTTCCCCTTCAGACCAAACGTCACTCCCCAGGGGGCACCAGCCAGCTGTTGAAATTCTGAAGAAGCTATTCACATCCCCATAAACGGCATCCAGATACCTTCCTGTGAAATTCAGAATCTCTGAGCGCAGCAAAGAAAAGAGAGCATCATTATGACTAAGCGCATCATTGGTTGCCTGGCTCCACGCTTTGAGCCAATGATTTAGCCACATTGTGCCTCAGTTTCCTAGTTTGTAAAACACAGATGATGATGATAATAGTAACTGGATAACCTGAGAATTAAATGAATGTGTAAGTGCAAAATGCCTGGAATGATGCCTGGTACATATTAATCATTTAATAAACGGAAGCTACTGTTTTAAGATTCCTTGGGGAACGAGGAATGAGAACTGTAGGACTCAAAATACTTCCAGGTACACAATCCAGGTACACTTCTCTAAGTGGACCATAATCTGTGAGTCCTTGCAAAGGTCATTTAGCTTGCACAAAAATCTCTTTAGAATTCTGGAAATGTAAATTCACATCGTAATTAGAAGGGGAAAGAAGAGAGCCACAGGGAAAATGCTCAGTGATTCTAACAAGAAAATCTGCTTAGCTGGAAGTTGCTAATAGAGAGATCATGCCAAAATTGAATGTATTAACTTAGAGGTTTATACAATTACTGCGAAAGGGATAATTAAAGGTGCTTTAAGATAGTAACATGGCTAGGATCGAGTGTGGGTAAAACTTTTGAATATGTTATCAGGCCTGATCCTCCCATAGTATGTTAGGCTTGTCAAGCAATAAATAGTGTATGTTTTTTCCCAGTCTATGCCAGGACACTGAGGTTCATTGTTTTGTCCAAGATTACACAGGTATATTTTAAATGAAAAAGCAGCCTCTGGAAGTTCAATTCAGTTCTCTCACTGTTATATTTCTCTGACTAAATCACTGGTAAATGGGGAATATAGGAAAAAGCTGGTTGGAGATATCATTTCAAATAGGTTTCCTTGGTCTTGGATTAAAGTTGTAGGTTCAGGTGTGTATGTTTAACTTGGATTACGACTATTTTGAAGATCTAGAGAGGGGTATATATATTTCCCAATACTTTACCAAGTTTAAAGTGGAGACACCAGTCCCACTTCTCTGAAGCTTATCAGGATACCCGAGGCATAGAAAGTCACAGGAAAAAAACCAAAAGAAGACGACAAAGCAGATAAAAATATAACTAGTAGAAGGTGGGGCTTAGAATAATAAATTGTTTACAGAAAAAGGCATTCTGAATTTAATCTGAGATCTTCAAATCAAAGTATAAAAAAAAGATAATAATTGTGGAATACTGCTCCACAATCTATTCATTTTAATAGATTATCAAAATGAGTAGGAATAATAGCAATGCTTTTGATGAGACGATGAGGTAATGTCTAGCTTGCAAGAAATTAAAAATAAAAAGAGACATAAAACTCATCATATAATAATCATCAAGTTATAAGTTACTTGCTATATCTTATAAAACAACACACTTTGAGAACAATTGTCCTGATTTTCCTCTATATCCCGGTCTCATCGGAAACGCCATTTGATTTATGTGTTACCTAAGGCTCAGTGCTGTGCTCACTCCTCTTACTATGAACTCAATTTCTAAACATTCTTATCCACACTAGCGACCTTAATTATAAGCAGATCCAAACATGTATATCTGTAGTCTAGACATCTCTTCAGAGACTCTGACTCTAACTTGACATTTCCAATTGCTGTCTCTCTGTCAACCTCAAATTTAATATGTCTAAAAGTAGAGTCATGGTCTTCCTCCTAAAACATGTTCCCTAGCTCAGTTAATGGCATTTCCATCAGCCCTTCTCTCTGCTAACATAAATACGGTGGAACCAGAAACACCATCCTGCATGGCGGGTGGAAGCAACATTCTGAGAAGGGCAGAGAATGCAGGGCCGAAGGAACCTGAGTCCTTGACTGCTCTGGAAAACTTCCCTTCTAGTTCTTACTCATCTGCCTTTGACTTCTTTTACATGTGACAGAAGTAAAAGTTCATCTTTTATAAAAGGATATACATATTTATATATCACTATATTTCTCACATAAGTATAAAGTCAATGACACTAGATATAAATAAAAGGTGCATATTAATATACATTAAAAAGAAAAATAAGAATTAAATTTTAAAATAGTGTGTCTGCATGCCATTTAAAATTAACATGTATTCTGCCAAGCATAGCTCACCCTGTACACCACCTTTGGGAACATTTCTTACACAGTATGAGAATAAATGGACATATTGTGGTGCAGAAGGAAGGGGTAAATAGTGTAGAGCCTGCGGCAGCTTGGGGCAACAGATCCAAGAAGGCACCGCTGAAAAGAGAAAAAGAACCTGGCCCCTAGAAAGAAAAAGAAATGAACCAAGTGACTAGTGGGAAGGTAATATAAGGGAAAGCAAGTAGGAAAGAACATAACCATCACTGTGGTACTTTGGATCCAATATTTTCTGATTCAATTATTTTTTATAATATGTTTGTGATGGGTAAAAATGCCCAGATTGATTTTTTAAAAATTTGAATCTATGATAACAAAGACTTACATTTCTGTTGAGAAACAAACTAAAGGTAAATTCACACAATTAGAAATAGAACAAGTAAGGAAATGGAGTTGCTAATAATCAGTGAAATACATATTAAGACAACATTCAAGTACTATCGTCCCATTTAAATAGCAAGAACATGTACTTGTCAGGTTATTATAAAAGTAGCATACTTAACATAATCCTTTGGAAAAAACGGTTTGACAATATGTGTAAATGACAATAAAAGATGTTTATAGACTTAGATTTAGTAAACTAATTCCTGGAAATACATCCATCAGAAATATTTCAAAAGAAATACTACAAACAGAAAGTTATTTCTTTGTATTAACTACATAGTGGAAAATCAGAAGCAACCTGGACATAAACTCAATGAAACCCAAAGAAAAAAATTTTAATTATGTACCAACATGGAGAAAAGAGTATAGAATAATAAGTGAAATAGATTAAATATAATATTTTAGGTAAATGGGGATATTTCTACATAAAAATGAATTTTTATGGACAATGTCTATATGAACATCAGAAGTATAAAACACTGTTATTCTATAATAATGTTTGTAAAATTAAAAAATAAAATGTTCTTTAATTAAATAAAACACCAGAATGGAAATCAGGAGTCCCAGAATTTGGCTCAGTTTTGTCATTTTAGTTCCTCATAAGTTTCCATTTTTTTATACATAGTATGGAGGGATTCAACTACTGTTCTTCAAGTTCTAAGAGCCTGTGAATCTAACTCCCAGTTCAATCTAGTTACCTAACTCTCTAGTAACCCTGGGAAAAAAACTGTCTACTTTGCTCTCCAAATTAGTCTATCTCCTTGTCTTTCTAAAAGTCTGTTTCATTCATTAAATATTCGTTGACTTTCTATTATTAGTAAAGTCATGTGCTAGTACTTTGGAGGAGTGGGGGAAAGTGGGTGGGGCTTACTTAGATAAATACATAAAATGCTATTTCTGAACTCGGGAAAACTTCTTTTTTAAGCAAAACACAAGGTAAACATATACTTAGAAAAGGGGAAAGATTATCACAGAGGAAGCATCAAGGATATGACATCCGTGCTAGGTCTCAAAGAATAAGTACCATTTGGACATGTGGAGTTGGGAATAGAGTGGACTAGGTTCTTCACATAAAGGAGACAGCATTAGCAAAGTATGAAGCTAGGGAACTCTGAGGGATGCATGGAAATAGTCCCTTGCTTGTCTGTATAAGAGTGGCGTAGGCTGTGTGAGAAAGCAGAAAGAACTGGACTCAAATTACGACCAGAGCCACTCTGTGTTCTAACAGTCTGCACAACCGCACACGGAAGAAGTGAGAGGGGCCTTTTCAGTTGCTTGTGAAAACCCTAGAAGGTGCTCTATGTTTGGGGCTCAATAACATGACATGGAAGAGATAAAACCTCCATGATGGACTGAGGAAGCCAAATAAATGAGTCCAAAGCTTTATTCCTCCTTCTCCCAAAGTTGTGTGTAGATTGCAGTGGAAACAAACCCATGCTCTTATGCATCCACCCATCTGCTTCCTTCATCACATGCGTCCTGATTTAATCACTTTTGAAAACTTAGCATTTAGATTTATTATTGACAATGAAGCAGGTGTTGAGCATGTAGGTTGAGCAAATAAATGCTTTAGGAAGTCAGGACAGGAGAGGAGGACATAAAGTCATCAAGTACATGGTTATTTTGATAGAAGTGTGCTATTTGTTATAAAAAGAATTCAACATAATTAAGGATGTAACTCTGGAGCAAGACTACCCAAATTTGAATCTTCATTCCATAAGTATTACTTTTGTGGATAATGGTCATGTTACTTAACTTCTCTGCTATTAGGCTTTCTCATCTGTACTATGGGGATAATAATATTTGTGACCATTAAATAAGTTAGTATGTTTAATGTATAATGATGTCTCGTACATTAGAAACTCAAACATTAGCTATTAATTCCCTGACTGATCATCATTGGCTTTAGTCACAAGGCAGATATTAGTCACTAGTTTCACTTTCTCTCTCCCAAGATTGTATCTCCCTTTACTTAGCATCTACGAGAAGAATAAGTTATGTACTTAACAATGAATGATGCTCTTCACCACCCAGCTCTGAGGGAAATACAATTTAGGCTACTTTCATTTAGATGAAATGGTTGTCATTACAGTGAAAAGAGTGCCCCATTAGTCTTCATTGTAGACTACCAGAGAGCTGAATGATAAATATATCTCTATATTTCTCTTTTAAAATGTATCGAAGCAAGAGATATTTGAATCAACTATATAATTTTAAAAATCACGGTTCAAGATAGATAACAGATCTGGGTTTAGTTTAAAATAAGTGTTTTATTTCTGAACTCCTGCTTTCTTATTTTCCTACTAATCACCAAAAATCAAATTTCTCAGCAGACTTGAAAAAAGCTGTTATCATTTGTAAAAGAGGCATTGATTACATGAGCTATGTCATAAGTTAATTTTTTTATAATTAAAGAAAGTATATTTATGTTTAGTGTTACTTCGTATATCCATGAAGAGTTTCCAGTAAGGTGAAAATGAAGAAATCTGGACTTTTAAAAGACTTAAAAAGTGATTATCTAATATTTCTCTTTTTTCATTTTTCTAACAATAGATATCGACTATGAGAATAGAAAATTAAGAAATTTTAACATAATTATAATTAGATTATGGTTTTAATGTTATTTAGAGAAGTGATTTATTCATAACCAACATATACGATTTTGTATAGGGTGCCCCCTGGCAAATTCAGTAACACTCTTCTGACTGATTCTGCAATAAATCAAGATATCAAGATGTTCTATTAAAATATGGCTCCACTCCAATTATAAATGCCTTTTGAATAAAAAAAATTGTATTCTATATCTAAATTTGAAGGATTTGCCACTTATTGGATGTATTTACTATTTTTCATTTTTAGTGAAATATAAGTACTAAAATTATTTTGAAAATAACACATTGGTCCATGTTGATTACATAGAACAGGAAAATAGAATATTAGCTGATCAATCTATTTATACTCTAAGGGTTTTTTTTTGTTGTCAGTAACAAATCAATTCTCTAAAGTTATAAAGAGCTAGATTAATGTAAACATTCTCAATTTGGAGAAGAAACAAAGTAACTTAAATATTCCATCTAAAAGAGGGATCCATTGAGCATGTCCCAAAGTACTAGATTTTTCAGATGGATATTTCTAATATTAGATGATTATATTAGCATTATAAAAAAGAAAAGGTCAAACAGTTGTGCAATCTTTGAGACCTTTCTTTCATAAAAATATATAATATTATTTTCTTTTGGGGACATCAAAAGAGTCTGCTAAGCCAGGCAATAATCTATGTCTTAATATTGAATTTCAATGGACTATTACAGTAAATGGAATATTTACTAAAATCAATTGATAAATCTATATACATACAATTCACATTGATTATGATACTTTCATCACTATACAACTTTCCTTAATTTATTTGTTATAATGTTTAAAGTTTTGAGAGTTATTTCAAAGGAGACTTTGCTCAGATAAAGTTGTTTCCCCTTAAAGGAGTATCATTTGAATAGTTCAATGGTCTTGAATCTCCCAATGAAAAAAAGAATGATAACTTTTTAATGCATAATTACTATCCAACAATCAGCTTGTCAAATGGGCACAAATTGAAGTGTCCTTTATTTGAGCAGAAAAGAATATAATTTCATAAAGAATAAAAAATTTCTAAGGGCTGATTCTTGAACTATGCAAAGGTAATTTTGATAAAATAATGACAACGAAGAAAATTAAACATGAGAGTTAGTGGAAAAAAGAGGCTGTGAATGGTCTCTTTGACCCAGTGTCCTAGTGGATGTACTGGGGACTTGAAATGCTTACTTATGCTGTAAAGTATAATTATATTCTGTGAAAGCACCTGTTCAGTATTACCAAACAGTTAAAAAATTAGTGAGCACCAGCACTCCATAAAATTAGAAGAGTAAGATTTAAAGCAATGACACATCTTGTCTTCTTCATGTCCTTCAAGATGTAAAGGAGGAAAATCAGAGAAAACATATGTGAGTTTCCTTTTGGAGGAGTTTTGTGGATTGGGTATTCTAAAATACTCTCCCACTTCAAAAGATGATTAATGATGAATACAATATAATAACTCTGATTTGAAATGCCTATCTGAGAGTACAAGAGAATAGGGGAATCATCCCAGGGTTCGAAAAAGAGGAAGATGGCAGAGAAGCATAGCTAGGCCACAAGTCTCCCAAGAGCCTTTACCCGTGCTGTCCTTGTACTTTAATGAACGCAAAGAGAACAAAAGACATGGATATAGAGCCATGCACATAAGTTGGAACTGAACACCACTGAAGCCAGGATCCTAGAAAGTTATAAAAAGTTTTATCTTTAACATAAAGGTTGAGGGGAGAGTTAAGGAAAAAGAGGTATTAACGGAAGTCAGGGAAAGGTGCTGTCTAAGCCTGTGCTCTGGAGAGAATAATAATTCCCTTCAGAAATTAAACCATAATTGCATCCTTTGGACAGTTTGAATATTTGAACTTCCACTCTCTGGTTGGTTCTATACACATAAACTAATAAATTAGTTGATGAGATCTCAGATCAATAACACTGCTGCATTCAAGGAAGAAGTGAAAACAAATGTCTATATGACCAGTCCTTGCAGCATCCCCTAGATTAAGATCAGCCAAACAAGAGCTCACAGTTTAAGATTATAATAAACATAAGGATGGAGTCACCAAATGAGACTTGAAAGAAACAACTTTCAGACAATTAGATTCTCAAGCACTTCTTATATTGTAGTTATTGGAAACCCAATATAAAAGCATGTGCTATAAATATTTAAGGAAATATAACAGGGTACCCAAAATATAAGCAAGGCTTTCCTGATGCAGGTAACTGTGCCTCACTAAGGGCTGGTACCTTGAATAGCCCTGCTGCACTTTGTGTCCAGGATGTTATACCTGATCAGCAGGTATTTGTTGAATGACAACTTTGACTCCTCACCCAGTGTTATAACATGCAAAGTTTAACAGGAGGTATTTTTACTTTACATCAATATTTCATTACTATGCTACTATCTGATGTACCTGGCAACTAAGATTGTTAGACTCCACTGAGAGGTACAAAATATACCCTCAAAGGAAAATTGCATTCAAATGGACAAGGACAAGGACAATGGTAGGTGGGGAGGACTGAATATGGGTGTTGGGTAGGGCAAGAGAGAGCAATAGGGGAAAAATGGGGACAACTGTAATTGAATGACAATAAAAAAAATTAGGAATAATTCGCCAGACCGAGAGCTCTTCATTCCCCAAACTAACGATGGCACACTCTGGGGCAGCATTGTGTTATTCTTGCTTTAGCCAACAGTCTTTATAAAAGCTAAGAAGCTAAAGACTATCCCACCTTCCTCCTTAATTTTAGAAGACTAGATTGTGTAATTTTAGGTTATTTAATTCCAGTATTATTTACAGTGAAATGGCTGAGAAATTGGTCCTCATTGCAATTGCATGATCAATGGATCTGACACAGCTGTTTCATCTGAGCCTTTTATATTTGTGCTATTGAGGTTTTTATTTAAAAAAAAAAACCCTATGTATATAAGGAACATGGGGCAAATTCTATCACATGAACACCTAATTGTTCTTAAAAAAATAGTGTCGTTCCTTTCCAGGAAAGGGAAATCTGAGGTTTTAAACATTGCATGACTCAGATATCCCATTTTTATGCTGTGGCATATAATAACTATTCCTAATTTGCAGGGAAATAGTGAGAACTTTTGCTCATTTATGATTTTTTAAAATTTGAATTAGAGAAAGTAAGCAATAACTACTTTTAGTGCAAAGGGATGGTGGTATAAGCCACATACACACTGTAATTCATTTACTTTAAATGGGAGAAATAGCTCATCACTAAGATGAGCACAAAAACTTCTCTAGAGTTGACTGAAGCCAGCCATCCTGTTGCACAATCAGTAGCACTACCTTTAATTCAATAGACTTCCAATATCATAGGCTTTAAATCAATAGAGCACCCACACTCCTTTCATGCGAACTGCACATAGTGCTTTCCCTCCGAAGAGTACAATGTGAAGGGGGATGAGGCAAGGGCAACTTTATAATGGAGAAAGCTGACAAACACTTCAGCCAGGTGACAAAGGTCAATATTGATAGTGATCAATCATATTGACAATTTGCACCCTTGATATGAGATGGTAAAAAATGGCATTTTATCTTTGCGGTCTTCCTCTTCAGTATCCAATCTAATTAGGAGAAAAACATCAGATAAATACCGACAGAGGAACATTCTACAGAATACATGACAAGCACCTCTGCTAGTGCCTCCCAATGACTAAACCAGCTGGAGGCCAGCGGGCATGAAAGGCAGGGGAATGTAGTTTTTTGAGATAGAAAACATAGGGGAGAAAGGGCAAAAATGGATCTGAGTGCAGAGAGGCATATAATAAATGCTCCAATATTTTTTTAATCCTAACTTTTATATTTATACTAAAAGTGAGAAGACTATTTAAAAAAATCAATAACCCTTTTTTCTGTTCTAAATGAGAAGTCCATATGTATTTGCTTCTAGGGCCTTTAATTAGTGTTTAATAATCTCTTTCATTTTTATTCTTCCTTCTTCCTTCTTACTCTCAATTTTAGGAAAAAATGGGTTATTTTTTCACTCTTACTATTCAGGATTAGCATGTGTCTTCTTAATCAGTTTACTTTGTATGTTTTAACTTCTTGAACCAACAGTAACATTTCTCAAATAATTTTTACTCAACAGAGGCTTTTCATCTCATATGAAACAAATGTCAAAAGATTTGTTAGCTTAATATGATAATCATGAAACAAAGGTTTTGAAAAATCCCTGTTTTTTTGGTATTTTATTGAAATAGAGAAAAGCAGACTAACTCTTAGTGATCAGGGACCAGTTAAATATTATGAATTTTTCATTATGGCCAAACATATTGCATTTCTGCGATCAAGTAGCATTTTGAAAGACAAAGTGTCAATGATTTTGATGGGTGGGGCACTTCGGAAAGAATCAGATGCATGAAGGTTTTTGAGGTTCCTTTAGTTAAAGGGACCAGATGTTCCAGTTTTGTTGAATTTTTAACTTTCACAAGATTAAAGAAATAGCACTACTGTCTGTGGACTCCCTAGGTCAAACTTTCAAGTGAGAGACCCAGTGAGTTATAATGTGATCCACCACATCTAAAACAAGACATGATACTTAGACAAAGAAGTTCCTTCCTGCAGTGTTTGATGACATCTTACTTTTCCAGAATTCTTTCTTTAATATATTTTATTGATTATGTTATTATAGTTGTCCCATTTTTTTTCCTCCTCTTTATTCCCCTCTGCCCTGCACCCCTTCCATCCCACCAGCATCCCCCACTTAGTTCATGTCCATGGGTCACACATGTAAGTTCTTTGGCTTCTCCATTTCCTATGCTATTCTTAACCTCCCCCCATCTATTTTGATCTACCGTTTATGCTTCTTATTCCCTGTACATTTTCCCCCATTCTCCATACCCCCCGCCACTGCCGATAACCCTTCACATGATCCCCATTTCTGTGCTTCTGTTCCTGTTCTAGCAGTTTGCTTAGTTTTTGTTTGTTTCTTTAGGTTCAGTTGTTGATAGTTGTGAGTTTGTCATTTTACTGTTAGTATTTTTTATCTTCTTTTTCTTAGATTAGTCCCTTTAATATTTCATTTAATAAGGGCTTGGTTATGATGAATTCCTTTAACTTTACTTTATGTGGGAAGTACTTTATCTGCCCTTCCATTCTAAATGATAGCTTTGCTGGATAGAATATTCTTGGATGTCCTTCTCTTTCTTGACTTTGAATACTTACTTCTTTCTAGGCCCTTCTTGCCTATAAGGTTTCTTTGGAGAAATCAACTGAGAGTCTTATGGCAACTCCTTTGTAGGTAACTGTCTCCTTTTCCCTTACTTCTTTTCAGATTCTCTCCTTATCTTTCACCTTGGGTAATATAATCATTATGTGCCTTGGTGTGTGCTTCCTTGGGTCCAACTTCTTTGGGGCTCCCTGAGCTTCCAGGACTTCGTGGAAGTCTATTTCCTTTGCCAGATTGGGGAAGTTCTCCTTCATTATTTGTTCAAATAAGTTTTCAATTTCTTGCTCTTCCTTTTCTCCTTCTGGCACCCCTATGATTCAGATGTTGTGACATTTAAAGTTGTCCCAGAGGATCCTAAGCCTCTCCTCATTTTTTGAATTCTTATTTCTTTATTCTGTCTGGTTCAATGTTTATTTCTTCTTTCTGCTCCAAATCATTGATTTGAGTCCAGGTTTCCTTCTCTTCACTGTTGGTTCCCTGTATATTTTGCTTTATTTCACTTTGCATAGCCTTCACTTTTTCCTCCATTTTGTGTCCATACTCAACCAATTCTGTGAGCATCCAGATAACCAGTATTTTGAACTCTGCATCTGTTAAGTTGGCTATCTCCTCATCACTTAGTTCTATTTTTGGAACTTTGATCTGTTCTTTCCTTTGGGCCATATTTTTTTTGTCTTGGCATGCCTATTACATTGGAGGGGCGGAGCCTTAGGTATTTGCCAGGTGGGGCAACCCATGTCTCTGCCTTGTGGCCCTGTACGTGGGGGAGGGCTCTGAGAGGGAACAAGGCCATTTGCTTGGCTCTCGGCCGGCTTTCAGTCACTTCCCCTGCTATCAACAAGCAAATTGGGCCCTTCTGGTGCTGGTTCCTGGTTGGGTGGGTTTGTGTATGTTCCAGGGCCCTGTGGGTCTCTCAGACGAACTCTGCTGTAAGACTGGCAGTTTCTCCCACTGCCGCCACTGATAGAGGTTTTGAGGTTTTCTTTTGCCATGCCGGAACCCTGGCTTGCATGGTCTCTCTCAATCCCTGGTTGCTCCTCCCGGTTTAACCACACGCAAGTGTGGGACCTCCCAGTCCACCAGCCCCTGCCTTGCCTGCCCTGGTCCGCCAGCCACAGCCTTGCCGCGCATCTTCTCCACCCCGGCTCCGCCCCTCCTACCTGTCTGAATGAATGTTTCTTCTTTAACTCCTTGGTTGTCAGACTTCCATACAGTTTGATTTTCTGGCAGCTCTGGTTATTTTTTGTTTTTAAATTTGTTGTTGTCCTTTTGGTTGTGCGAGGAGACAAAGTGTATGTACCTATGCCTCCATCTTGGCCAGAAGTCCCAGAATTCCTATTAGAAGCCCTTTGTTGGAGTTCTGTTAATAGCAGGAATTCTTTGAGCCCAAGAAAATGGAAGATAAAGGTAATTCTAGGAAGAATTAACACTGATCAACACTGATCATAGTTAAAGCAAAATCAACACTGATACCAAGTTTTAAAATATACAAAAATAGGCAAATGACTTTCAACCCAACCAAGAATTGAATGGTATGATAGAGTATTTTTTAAATTCAAAGATTGTTGTGTTAGGTATCCAAGAGCTGAAACACAGATTTTAGGGTTTGCTTCACCCCTACCCCCAGCCCCTAGAAGGCTATAAGTATAACAATGAGGACAAGATGCTGACTCTAACACTCCACTTCCAGATCTGATTCCAGGACCACCAGGGATGTTATCATGACTTGGAAATATGCCGTGGCCAGTTTAACAACATGATTGAAGCAGAACGGCTTTGCAACAGAACATTTAAACACAGTCAATGCACTTTACTGTCATGGCCAGGACAGCAGTGACCCAACTCATATGGGTAAGAATAGGGGAAGGGCATACACAGTAGCAGAGGTATGTGATATGCAGTTGGAGCTGTGAAAGGGAAAGCAGAACAGATACCTTCCAACTGCTCACTGATGGTCAGGGCCTCGTCCCTCCAATATTAGCAATCAGCAAGATTGACATGTAGACTAAAATCTTTCCCCAGTGGAAAACTTCATCTTCTTAGCACAAAATAATGACTTTTTCTCCCCATGTTCCCTGATTTCCAAACAGAATGTCATCACACAAACTAAAAATACATTAAACGTTCTAGCTAGAAGATATTTCTCTTTTCTAAACCTCTAAAAAGCCTTTGGTCTCATCAGTTTTCCCATCCCTCCTACATACTTCTTCCAGCTTAATGTACCTAAAGAAAACAAGCAAGCAAGCAAGCAAACTGGGTACCATGTAAAACACCCAGACTTAGACAAGAATCCCTTTAATCCGTGTCATGTGGAGCATACGTTACATGTTTTTCTTCTTGTTCTGTTCACTAGGATTGTGATTGCATTTGCTGGTTGTGGTCAGGGTCCACACTGTTCAGTTATCAGCTACTTCTTGTCCCAGAGGTGAGAAAAAAAGCTCTGAATGGATACTGTAGAAGGGAATTAGCAGAATGGTTTTAGAAAGTTTGGGAACTGGAATCCACCTGAAAAGAGGGAAAAGGGGCCATTATCTTAAAGAAGAGGAGATGGAGAGTCTTGACATTGGAACTAAATCAGAAACAGCATAGGAGACTGAAAATCCAAATGTGTTCGAGGTCAATGGCTAGACAAAAAGGACAGGAAGCAGGGATTAAAGTCAGTGAGTTCATTAAGGCCATGAATTCACAACAATCTCAAGCAAAAATAAATAAGGATCCAAACTCTGTGTGCAGGCAGGAGGTGTGGGGGGCAGGGGATGTGGGGGAGAAGCAGGCAAGAAACAGTGGAAAGCCAAAGGGAGATGTGAGTAGTTGCCTCAAACAATACATGTGTGCCTCTGAGGTTTGCCTTTATGACAGGCAAGTGTGACAGTTCTCAAAGTGTGGCCACTAGACTAGCAGCCATAGCATCGCCTGGGACTAATTAAGAATGAAAATTCTTGAGCCCACCCCAGACCAACTCAATCAGAAACTGGGTGTCTGCATGGAGAGCCCACCTCCCTCCCCTGCCCCCACCACTGTCTGCTGTAACCAGCCCTCTAGGTGATTGTAACGCTCACTAAAATTTGGGAACCCCTGGGCTGGCAGGGAAGTTGAAAGGAGGAGGTGCAGTGGACTGTAAAAAGCCTGAAGAAATTCTTTTACTTGGAAATGTCATTTTGATAATTTCACATTATAAGATAGCAAGTTCTATATAACAACAAAGCATTTCAGATAGCTTCTGTTTCTCCCTTCCGATCTACCTTCCACCCTTTGCCACCTGTGGTGTGCCCCAGGTGAGGGGAAACTGAATTGTGTGGGCTGCATCAAAGGGCTCCCTGGTTCTCCGGCTTCTGCTTGGATCCAACTCACAGGGAGCTCCAGCAGGAGAGCATACAGAGAAAAGACAACGAGGTCAGTTTATTTCCTTAGTTCCCTCTCTGTGGGTTGCCTTGTGCACCTGTGTCCTTTAATCAAGGCCATTTCTCTTCTCAAGGTGTTCTGCCTCCCAGATTGTCTCCTTCCAGATTCGCTTAACAGCTCCCTCCCATGTCCCTTTGGGCTGGGTGGTGGCAGCTTTATTGCTGCCTTCACTGAGTAACTTAACTTTTGTCTGTGGTTCCCTCTCTTCTGTGGACTGCTCTGATGTATGTTTCTGCCTTGCAGCCATTGAAAAAGTCTCCCAGGCCAAACGTGTTTACCTCCAAGAAATATGCTGTGCCTTCTCTTAGCTCCTAGGAAAGTGACAGCCAGCATGGTCAAGTATCACTCCCTAATGCTTCTCATTTTTCTTTGCCCATTTTCACTTTTTCCTATTTTGCTGCTTTGGTTTGCGGAGTCCATAATAAGGCAGAACGCTCTCATCCTAGCTTTAGGCCCTGCTATGTAAACATCCCCATATCGACAATAAGCAACACAATCGTAAATACAGAGACGATAAAGTGAAGTGGCATATAAACCGAAATTGCCTGGTGATTAGGGTCCAGTCTTTCCTGACTAGTTAGCATTGATTTTAGCAGGTGAGGCTAAGCAATGCCACATTGGCCCTGTTCAGTTTCCTGATCATCATTGTCCTATTTTGCATTATTACCAACCTTCTCCTGTGTGTCATGTCATCTTTACTGGGAATGGATGCGTCCTCGGATTTAGGTATTTATATTAATTATGGTGTGTTCTCGAACTCTTTGTATATATTTAAAACCCATACCTTCAATTTATTTTTGAATTAGTGAGGTAAAGTCAAAGTTGCAATCACTTCATATTTAGGAAATGATAGAGTCATACTGTTGCCAAAATAATTTTCTGTAGAAGGAAAACATCTATATAGAAAAGTCCACAAATCATCAATGTACAGCTTAATGAGTTATTGCAATGTGAACCTATTCGTGGGACTCCCACCTGTGCCAAGAAATAACTAGTCAACTTTAAAGTCTTAACTGTAGTTGAGAGTACTACTCAAGTTCTGGTATTTAAAATAGAATTTTAACAAAAGGTTTATATAGATTTGTCTCAAGTTATATACAGATAAAAGAATTTTAAATCTTATATGCACATTGGTGAAATTTCCCACTTTTATATGTGAAAAAGGGGTAATAAAAAATACAAAATTTTATTTGTTATGCCAATGTGTTATGATGTGTAAACAAAAAAGTCCTTCTATTATCCCATAATTCTAGAATCAAATTAAAATATAACTAGGATTTATAAAAATCCTGTTAAGAATATGGTGTTCAAAAGAATGCTGTTTTAAAAATCTTTTGAATGCTTTGTCAATTTCCTTTGTGTTCATCTGCAGAATTTTTGCATAGGTACCATGTTCTTAATTTCCTTCCTTTCTTCCTTCATTTGTCGTTTGTTTTGTCTTTCCCTTTTTCTTATCTTTGAATGAGAGTAGGTTTATCTAGCACTGCTATTTGTCTTAAAATATCAGGGCAGATCATCGAAGGGCAAATCCAAGTTTAAAAAGTAATGTAAATGTTAGCGTTTAAGCTCAAGGCCCGATTAATAATATTTCCATTTTCCTTTCAGCCATCCAAATAACCTGAAGGCATGAAGACAGTCAGGGCATTTTAGGTATTTTTGACTTTTCCATATGTGTTCGAAGGGCTGTCAGTTACGGTAATCAGCTGTATCTCTGCCCAGCTTGTTTTCTTCAAGTTTACAATGCATCTCAGCCTTGTCACCTTTGTTTTCTACCAGTCTAGGGGAGGGACTCAACTTCATTATTGGGTTGTATTTCAGGTACCTTCCTTTGAAATAAAATGAAGGATTTGATTTAGAAAAATGTCCTAATATCTATGACTTCCTGTAAGAGTGGTTATTTGTGCTACATACCTTCAGTCATCCATTTTTTACTATTGGTCAAGATCTGCAAATTGCTTTCAAGTGCATCAATCCCATCTCTTCCTTAGGCTTGCTTGGCCTCCAGACCTTCCTTCAATAGTAATATTGAAGTGAGTCTATTTCACTATGAACAGGCCTAATGGTGAACAGTGGAGAGTTAAGGTTTTCCTTTCAAGACTCCAGATTGTTCAGGGAAAGTGACTCTACTAAGTAAGCATTAATTCTCTTCACTTCCAAGATCCACTACACCAAAGAACCCTGGACAAACCTACCTTAGCAAACTAATGGGGCATGGGGCTCTTTGGCCGACTTCTAGCTGATAATGCATCCTTTCTCGTGCACATGTGGATCTGGTAAACCACTGTTTGGATGACGTGAATCAGCAATGTCATACTACTCTTTTCTACCTTCATTAATTTATTCCTTGGCTTTGTGGCTTATGTTGTGATGATTCTTTTTCATGCTTGTTGTTTTGTAAGAGCTTTGCTAGAGAATATATGAAGCTTGCCTCTTTATGCTCAAAATGAGAAAGAACAAGTTAAATTTCCAATCTATCGTGATCCATCACCTTGCATAAAGAGGGAAGCGGGGTGCCCACAGAGGGAGAAGCAGTGACTGGACCAGAACCTGGATACTTTCAGTAAAGAAGCATCTTTTTCCCTGCACCTCCCACCCCAAAAACTGGGATGGAGTGAGGAGTTTGGAGGTCTCAAATCTCTGCTAGAAATTCAAAACACATCACCATTAAGGAGAGAAACCTCGCTATAAAGAAAATAGTGCAGGTATTATCTAATTATTACTTATCAGAGAGAAAATAAAGGGATTTGACTGAAAAAATTGCTGATTTTAAGTTTGTTACTTTTTTTAAAAAATAACTTTAATTGCTTCAGATTTTGCATTGTTGGAGTTGATAGTTGCAACATTAATATCCCGGGCCACCTTCATACCTAGATTCTTCTCTTTGATTGTTTACATCATCCTCTGGATTTGATGGGGTGAGGAAGGGAGGGAGTTTGGTTTGTACTGAAAACCTGCTATTAGTCTTCCTAAACACCCAACATGTTTTTAAATGTTATTTTTCTACTGTCTATAAGAGAGCAATAAGGACTATACTCAATATAAGATGCAAAAAAAAAAAAAATCCCATTCATACGTTCTAATAACAAGTAGATTGATAAATTATTAGCAAGTAAAAGTATTATGTTTTATTATTAATTTATTTAGTTTATTGTTTAAATATTTACTGTTTTAACTTGACATCCAAAATATTTCCTTATTTCTGCAGCTGTTCACGCATTAACTAAAATGTGGAGTGATTAATGCTTCTTTGTGTACATAAGATTTGACAAAGAGCTATAAATAAAGATCTATGTACTTTAATAATATGACCACATTGAGAACAAGTGATAAGTTGCATGAGCTTATATTACACTAGGATTATTTACAATTTTGCTTTCGGACTTGGACACAAATAACTGACCCTAAATAAGTAGTATCAGCAAAATGGAGACAGTGTTTGAAACAAACTGAGTGAAGTTCATTTTGCACTTTTGCACAAAAGAAATGGTATAATCAGAACAACAGCCTTTAATGTGGAAAGTATCTGATTTAGTTAGAATATTTTTTATAGTATGCATCAGCAACAGTTTTGGGTACTGTTCTTGGCCCCTCACGTTTTACATTCTAGTTTAAGGGTAGAAATAGCCAAGTAAACAAACAAATGATGTAAGATCAGATAGTGATAGATGCTATGGAAAAAGAAAAACAGAATAAGGTGTTTGAAAATGATAAGGGGGAGGGATATTTTAGATGGGTGGTAGGAAAGAATTTTCTGAAGAAAGAACATATTAACAACAGTCAAAAGAGCCAATAATGATTTTAAAAAGAAAATTAAAAGATGAGTTAGAGGAAACAGACAGGGCTAGATCATGGAGATCATTTGAAGGGGTTTGAGTTTTATTTTAAGTTTAAGGAAAGGCCACTGGAAAGTTTTAAGCCAGGAAGTGAAACATTTATAATTTATGTTCTTAAAATTTATCCCATCTACTTGGTAGAAATCATACAGTGGGAGGCCAAATACTGGAAACAGAAAAGTCAGTTTGGAGACATTTGTGATAGTCTGGGTTAGAGAAGGACATAATATGACCTAAGGTGGTTCACATGTAGATGAAGATAAATTATCAGGTTATGACATACTTTAAAGGATTTACTTTTAGTGGGGGAAAGAAAGGAATTAGGGATAGTTTGTAGGTTTTATAGCCTAAACAACTAAAATGATCGATGAAGAAAATACAGTGAGCTACAGGCAAAACAGTCAACCATGCAGAAATGGGGCCGAGCTGAAAATAACCCTCCTGAAGTTTCAATGTTTCATTCTTTTCTGGAATATTCTGTGTGCCGTTACATTCTTAAATATAAAAGAAAAATTCAAAAAATGAAAATGTTTGTACATATTACTTGGTTATGAAAATTACAGAAACTGAGGTAATTTAAAATAACATGTCTAAAGGGTAAGTGTGGTATACTTACAGCATATTAAGTTATAACAATGAAGTTCATTTAAAAAATATTGATATGGACAGCAGAAATCAGTCAATTTAGATATAGGAGAGAATATAAATCCATGTACCCAGATAAGTCACAGAAAAAATGTTTTGCAGAACGAATTGAATATAATTACAATAATAAGAAGCCAACAACAATAACAGCCCATTCAAGTGCTACTGACTGAGCAATTACTACAAATAAGAATAGTTCTAAATATTTTCTATATGATATCTCACTTCATCCTTACCAAATTCTCCCAGATAAGTATTATTCTCCAAAATTTATAGTTAAAAGAATTAAAGCTTAAGAGATTAAATAACTTTTGTTCAATATTACACAGCTATTCAATGTCAGGGCATGGAAATATTAAGCACCAAAAAAAATACTACAACCTATTGTAACAGCTACTACAAGCGATTAAGAGTGGTTCAGCTCAACATTATGACTACATGAAAAGGCAAAGCCTTAGAGCCAGAAGGACCGTAGCGGCAAACGTATCCAATTGTAAACCAGTGCATTGTCAATGTCCTCTAAGCAAAACCCTCCAGGGACACATGCTTTATTGCTGTTGTCGTGAGGACAAACCCACTCAGGGTGAACTGAGGGGGCAGGTTAATGACAGAGCGTGAGAAAGACTTATTTTAGCATCTGGCTTTGTGTGAGGTGATTTGGAGGCAGGTTTAAAACAGCAGGGCTTTGCCCTGGCTTGGATGCTGTCAAGAAGTGAAGAACAATCCTATGACTGGATATTTTAACAAATCTTATCTAGAAGGTAGGAAAAATGAAAGGAAGCCCAAGACTTAAGTGATAAAGAAGGAACAGTCACTCATAACAGGCCATTTAAGGAAAGGCTGATCATTTTTGTGGTTTGGGCAATATTTATGTTTTCGTCTGTGTTCAGACATGGTTACCTGGAGATCATGTTTTGCCTTCTTCTGATGTCGGTGCCCTGGGACATGGTGCTTGCACTCCAACAGGAGGCATGCATGGATCAGGCTGGTTCTTGGGTGCTGTCAGGAGCAGTTTTTATTTCTAGGATTAACACAATAAGAAATTTCTCCACAGGTATGGGTTTTCTACCCAGTCTTTGAATAGATTCCTTTCAGGTAAAAGTGAGGTATTGACTGACATGCCACGGTGTTATATAGCCAGTGATGCAGCACCTTTTCTTACAAGAAAGGTCACTTCTCCTTCAAATATAGTGCTATTCAAAGAACAACATTTTTGTTCTTGACATTCATTTTTTTTCATCTTTAAAATATTGTTTTGAAATGTAAGAAGCAACCGTATGTGCAAATTAATTCTCAGAAAATCTATTATAACAGCAGCAGGAGGACTGAGATTTATTCTCTTTCCAATTCTTTTATGGAATTTACTGAAATAACATTATTAAAAAGTAAAATTAGAGAACACATAAAAAGTATGATTTCCTACATTTGGAGTTCAGTATCTATGGTCTTTTATTAAAATACAGAATGATTATTATAAGAAATTCACATTAG